>JAYMFT010394461.1:0-19425 GCA_038088735.1 Panulirus argus
TATTTCAATTAGGGCCCGGCCTTGATGTGGACTTTTGTCCGTGACTGGAGCCTTCAACATAAAAAAAAAAAAAATGCACCCGCGCGCCTCCCTCTCACCGACCAACACAATCTAGTTTTGCATCCACCCACTAACCAGTACACTCTTGTTATATCCACCGAACCTTCTCCTGGCAATCAATACACTTAGGTGTTGCTTCCACCCATACTCCTCCTGCCGACCAGCTCAATCTAGTATTGCATTGGCCCAACCCTCTCCTGTGGACTAACACACTCTAATGTTATATTCACTCATTTTCCTCCCACTGACCAACACATACCAGTGTTACATTCACCCACCCTCCTTTCATTGACCAACGCCCTCTAGGTTCCATTCACCTACCCTTCTCTCACCGACCAGCACACTCCAATGTTGCATCTGTCCTCCCTCCTTCCATGTACGAACACATTATAGTGTTGCATTCACCCAACCTTCTTCCAACGACCAACAGACTCTTGTGTTGCTTCCATCCGCCTTCTCACAGATCAACACAGTGTTGCCTTCATCCATCTTCCTCCACCCGACCAAAACAATCTAACGTTGCATCCACCCACCTTCCACCCACAGACGAAAACACTGTTGTGTTGTATCCCTCTCTCTCAATCTACCGACCAACACATTCTAGTGTAGCAACAACCCACCTTCCTCCCACCGACCAACACACCCAAGTACTGTTACGTCCACTCAGTCTTATGCAGATCAACGCACTGTAGTTCTATCAACCTATCTTCCTCCCACATACCAATCCGCTATAGTGTTGCACATGCTTTCCCTTCATTCACACTGGCTAGCCCGCTCTAGTGTTCCACCCACCTCCCACCGAACATCACACTCGAGTGTTGCATCAACCCTGCCTTCTCCTACCGACCAACACACACTAGTGTTTCATCCGCCTACCCTCCTCCTACAGAGCAACACAAACTCCGATCCTACACGCACGCAGTTGGTGGGTCTCCAGCCCCGCCACCCTGCACTGACAATAATTGGACGCCTCACTCTTGTAACCAATCGACAATAAATTCGCGAAGCAGCATTATTGCGTCCTGTGCTGCGTCGGATGTTGCAGTGGCCGCTGTGCCGCCCCGCCCCTCAACTGCACTTCAGCAGTGCAGCTTTGCAACACTCAGTACTCTAGTTATACTAGAGCTGTATGCTACTTGGGCCTGGGAACGGATGACGTACACGGAAGCTGCGAAGGGAACGTAAGAGATTAGTTGAAGGACACCTTCCGGGCAGCTTGTGTCTCTCTGACCCCTGACCCACGACTGTGGCTGACATCCCCATAGGAGGGGCGGTGGACGAACGCGTACCGGGTAGCTTACACTAAGAAATCCAAAGAGCAGCAGACCACTTGGTCCTTTCGAGGCTGTTTGTGATAATGGAACAGACATGAATATCAGATCAGTATGGGAAGAGTAGAAATACGTACATATTAAAGATAGAAAAATATTATAAATTTTTCATGTTGCTGAGGAGGCGCAAATAATGTCAGTCGTGGATTTGAAGCGAAACATTTATCAAGTCTGTTCTCAACCGTATCTATAGTACTACTTTCAACCACTTTAATCGCTAAATCGTTCCATATGTTAACAATGCTTTTGAAGAAAAGTATTTTGCCTCATTCGAAGTAAAACGTTTGTCCACGGGTGTGAATCCATTACTGCGAATGGAAGCAGACGAATATATCCGTATGTAACTCGTTAGATCAAGATTATCGAGGCCTGTGATGATTCTGATTGCCTCTGTCATATCAGTCCTCAGCCTTCTCTTTTGTTATCTAAATAAATTATGTCGTTTAATCGGCTCTCATGGAATTGTTTCTCAGTCCGGGAATCATCTTGGTAGCTCGTCTCTGTACTCTCTCATTTTTATTTATGTTTGTCCTCAAGTAGAGTGACCAAAACTGATCACATCATTCAAGATGGGGACGCACGAGTGACTTGAAAAGAGTAAGGATAATTTTCCTAGACTTAAATTCGATATTCCTATCTATAAATCAAAAAATTTTGTTCTGTGCACTGGTTACTTGGCTTTAGATTAACAGAAAATGTTACACCCAGGTCTTTTTCCTCGTTTACGGTATACAATTCAACAGAATTCATTTTGCGCCTTGCCTTTTCATTCTCACTACCGACATACAAAACTTTTTGCACTTATCGATATCAAAATTCCTTTGCCACTTTTGAACCCAGTCCATCAGTTTGTCTATATCCGTATGAAGCTGCAGACGTTCAATTTCTGTTGCAGATTTTTTTCCCCAACTTAGAATCGTCTGCGAATATCATTATCTTACAATGCAGCTCATTGTCAATACCATTTACATATATGAAAAAGAGAACTGATCTCAAGACTTATCCTTCTGATACACCACTTGTTACGCCTAACCATTCTGGGTCTAGAATGTAATCACAGCACCTTGTTTACTGCCAGTTAACCAATTTCCTAACCATCGAAGAACAACCCCATTTATACCATTTGACTTAACTTTAGTTTGTAACATTTGATGTGGAACTTTATCGAATGCTTTTTGAAAATCTAGACAGATAACATCAACTGCTTTACTTTCATCATACATGTTGATGATATCAAAAGGAATCAAACAGAATTGTCAGACATGAACGATTTCGTCGACAACCATGTTGAGAGTCATTATTATGGTGTGGTCCTCTAATTGGTTTACAACTTATCCTGAATGATGTTATCCGTAAGCGTACCAAACTACAGACGTTAAGCTGATTGGACGATAATTTCTGGGCATTGACTTAATACTTTTTTGAAAATGGGTGTTACATTAGCAAGCTTCCATTCCTCTGGTACTTTCTCCGTAGCAAGTGACTTACTGAAGAGAATAAATAGTCAGGGGTTTAACGGTATCATTTTTGCCTCTTTCATTACCTTCGGATGAATCTTAGCTGGTTCTGCTTTTTAATTTGTCTTCATTTCATTTAGATCTGATACTGTATCTTCAACTTATATCCATGTGTCACAAAATGTTTTCCTCTCTTAGCACTGGAACTGGATTCGGGACATGAGCAGTATATTCAGTTGTACATACATATGCAAAAAATTATTTAAAATCTTTGCCGTGTCTTCGTTGTTGTGAACCAAATCACCATTTTTATTAATCATTAGGCTGGTTGACTGGAAGATGATCTCTTGCTTCCAGCAAACCCATAAAACTCCTTTTGGTTTCTTTTGCTATCTTCAGCAACATGCGCTTCATACCAGCATATATTTTGCCGTATAAGTCTCTAAGTTTCTCTTCGCAGACTTACATCATTTGCTTTATCAAACTAGTTATTAGTCTCCCAGAACTTATTATGTGCTGCATTCTCAGACAACACACCTTTATTTATGTCAACATTCCTCCATTTCGGCTTCGTATTGGAAAATGACCGTCTACTGCGCGTTGGAACAAATGTTTTACTGAAACTCATCCAAACTGCGACTATATAGCTTCCATTTATAATTTCATCTCATGTTTGCCTGTCAAGGGCAATGAGAAAATCTCTCAAATCTGCAAGTCTAATTTTGGTATTTTTTCGCGACTCTCGTGTTGACCAGCATCACAAGCAGTGTTGAAAGTTAACTCATAAATAATTCGCTAGTGATCACTTGTGCCAAACTTTTCCCCAACTTCAACACTGCTGACGAGATCCTCATTTGTACTTGGAGCTAAATCTCATACATTCTCTTCGTGCGCATGTTTATCAACTAATTGTATTAAGACATTGTCAGGCAAATTGAGGCAGAGTCCACGCCCCGAGCTACTGGAAAGGAATTCTCCCCCACTTAGATATTGGTATGTTAAAATCTCCTAAAATGATCGAATCGCTTTTATTGCTAGTTTCTGCTGACAGATCACATAGTCTTTTGTCTACCTCTGGTGTTTGTGATGGGGGCCTATAGACTACTCCTACTTTTGTTTCTTTCGAAACTTGTTTTTGATTTCTAGAAAAGAAAAATGAAGTCGATATCATCAGCAGCAACAACATTTTTCAGCACAGGATTTAGATAAGCTTTAACAAGAAGCAAAACACCACCGTCTATTTTTGTTTCCCCGACCACTGTTAACTATAGTGTTTGTTTCCCCGACCACTGTTAACTATAGTGTATCCAGATATGGTGACTTCGGCAAAGACATCTCTGTTTCTGATATGTAGCCAAGATTCCGAAATACAAGCTATATCACTGATCCCTAACCCACGGCAGTGGCTGACCACCCCATAGGAAGGGAGGTGGACGAACACCTTCCGGGCAGCTTGTGTCACTGATCTCTGACTCGCGGCCGTGTCCTCGCTATAAACATTAGACATGTTTTAAACCACTAAAGAAGATGAGTGGTAAGTGTGCGAGTCCTCGAGTGCGAGTGATGGACGCCAGACATGATTGGGAGGGGTCATGGAGAGTAGCCTTGTCATCCTCCTACCAACACTTGTAGTAATACCTTCTCAGGTAAGACCACCAGTGTGCTACCACCTGCACCAGCTGCACAGCACCAGCAAGACACCTGCACCATATGTATAACATCACTGTATCACCTGTGCCAGCTGTATAGCACCACTATGTCACCTGTGCCAGCAGCATAGCACCACTGTATCACTTGTGCCATCTGTATAGTATCAGTGTCAACTGTACCAGCTGTATAGTACCACTGTGTCACCTGTGCCAGCTGTATAGTAACACTGTGTCACCTGTGCCAGCTGTGTAGCACCACTATGTCACTTATGCCATCTGTATTGTATCAGTGTGTCACCTATGCCAGCTGTAAAGTACCAGTGCGTCAACTGTACCAGCTGTATAGTACCACTGTGTCACCTGTGCCAGCTGTATAGTACCACTGTGTCACCTGTGCCATCTGTATAATACCACTATGTCACCTGTGCCACCTGTATAGTATCACTATGTCAGTTGTGCCATTTGTATAGTACCACTGTGTCACCTGTACCAGCTGTATAGTACCACTGTTGCATCTATACCCGCTGTATAATACCACTGTGTCACCTGTGCCCTCTGTATAGTACCACTGTGTCACCTGTGCCATCTGCATAGTACCAGTGTGTCACCTGTACCAGCTGTATAGTACCATTGTGTCACCTGTGCCATCTGCATAGTACCACTGTGTCATCTGTGCCAGCTGTATAATACCACTGTGTCACAAATGCCATCTGTACAGTACCAGTGTGTCACCTGTACCAGCTGAATAATACCACTGTGTCACCTGTGCCATCTGTATAGCACCACCGTGTCACCTGTATCAGCTTTGTAGAACCAGTGTGTCACCTGCACCAAATGTTCAGCACCAGTGTGCCACCTGTACTAGTTGTGTACAGCATCAGTGTGCCACATGCACTAGTTGCACAGCACTAGTGTGCCACCTGTCCTAGAAGTACAGCACCAGTGTGTTACCTGTACTAGTTGTACAGCACCAGTGTGCCACCTGTACTAGTTGTACAGTACCAGTGTGTCACCTGCACTGGATGTGTAGCACCAGTGTGCGACCTGCATTAGTTGTATAGTACCAGTGTGCCACATGCACTAGTTGTATAGCACCAGTGTGCAACCTGTCCTAGTTGTACAGCATCAGTGTGCTACCTGTCCTAGTCGTACAGCACCAGTGTGCCTCCTGTCCTAGTTGTACAGCATCAGTGTGCTACCTGTCCTAGTCGTACAGCACCAGTGTGCCATCTGTCCTAGTTGTACAGGACCAGTGTGCCACCTGTACTAGTTGTACAGCACAAGTGTTTCACCTGTGCTAGTTGTATGGTACCAGTGTGCCACCTGTGCTAGTTGTACAGCACCGGTGTACCACGTGCACTAGTTGTACAGCACAAGTGTGCCACCTGTCCTAGAAGTACAGCACCAGTGTGCCACCTGTCCTGGATGTACAGCACCAGTGTGCCACTTGTGCTAGTTGTACAGCACCAGTGTGTCACTTTAAAAAAAAGTGTACTAGTTGTACAACACCAGTGTGCCACCTGTACCGGCTTATCAGCACCAGTGTGCTACCTGTCCTAGTTGCACAGCACCAGTGTGCCACCCGTACTAATTGTATAGCACCAATGCATCACCTGTTCTAGTTGTACAACACCAGTGTGCCACCAATGCTAGTTGTACAGCACCAGTGTGTCACCCGTACTAGTTGTACAGTACCAGTGTGCCACCTGTGCTAGTTGTACAGCACCAGTGTACCACGTGCACTAGTTGTACAGCACCACTGTGCCACCTGTACCGGCTGTACAGCACTAGTGTGCCACCTGTACTAGTTGTACGGCACCAGTGTGCCACCTGTACTAGTTGTACAGCACTAGTGTGCCACCTGTACCGGCTGTACAGCATCAGTGTGTATCGGCTGTACAGCACCAGTGTGCCACCTGTACTTGTTGTACAGCACTAGTGTGTCACCTGCACCGGCTACACTACACCCTCACAACCAAGACGTTAAGGAATTAACTCCACATTAACTGAGTCTGGCCTGCAGGTTGGTCAATGCTGACTGCAGGGTGGTTCTCCCCACAACAGATGGTGGCCAGGGTGGTGCGACTGGTGGCGGGAACACTGCTCACACATGACCAACATCCTTGCTCGATCGGCCGAGAAATCGAACCGGTGCCCATGAGGAACTAAGTAGAGGCTCTGCCCACAGCACCACGACCCCTCTCCATCTTCCTCCGGCCTCATAGTGAGGCATGATTTATTGACGCCAGACCTGGGCTCTCCAGGTATTCAAAAGATTACTGCGTTAGTCAAATGTTGGTACATTTTTGAGGGAATCTACGCTTCAGAAGTTAACTGTGATAAGAACGTTTGCAATACTAACCTAATAAGATGGCGGGCATTCACGGGTCCTGGCAGCCGCCTGGGGAGACGAGAGACTCCATTCCCAACTTTCCACCACTGTTAACAATGAAGAATTTTTTTTACAAGATTTCCAACTGAAAGATAATTTTTTTTCTTTACAAGCCAGCCAAGCCATGATCTGTGGCCAGCCGGCCCAGGTCTGTGGTAAGCCGGCACTGGTCTGTGGTCAGTCAGCACTGGTCTGTGGTCAGTTGGTACCGGTCGTGGTCAGCCGGCGCGACAGGCAACTCCCCTTCTGTCTGCTGGCAGGCAACTCTCCCTGGGCTGGTGGCAGACAACTCACTTTCGGGCTAGTGGCAATTAACTCTCTTGGGTTGGTGGCAGGTAACTCTCCCTTGGAATGACGGGAAGAAACTCTCCCTCGGAATGGCGGTAGGTAACTCTCCCTTTGGATGGAGGGAGGCAGTTACACTACACCACACCTCGGACATCAGCACACCGAGGGCACTACTCCGAGAACACTAACATACAGAGGACATTATCCTCCCAGCCTGATCTTTGTCTGCCTGATCCTCCTCTGTCTGATTTTCGCCTGCCTTTTCCTTGTCTGCCTGATCCTTGTTTGCCTGCTACTCGCATCCCTCATGCTGATCCTCGTCTGCCTGATCTCCTTTTATTTACTAACCCTTTTCTGCCTAATCTTCGTCTGCTTGATCCTTACTTGCCTAATCCTCGTCTGGTTGATCCTCGTTTGCTTGCATTAGATAACTTGACCTGAAGTATCAGTATCCCTGAATTTTAGTTTCATTCTTCATTAGCTACTGAGAAAGAATACGGTAAGTCAGACAACCTTATATTTTCATCATGCATGTAGACTGAAGGTCATCCATAAAACACTCAGTTAAATGCTGAAATGAAATGTTCCCTTCCACAGTCTTTCGTACATTAACACATTGTTAGTTGATCTTCTCTAGATTTGTTTGTAGTTTATTAAGGTCTCATGATAACCACTGGTTCCAGACCGTTACCAATATAAAAGATCTGGAAACCGAATCTTTCTTGGTTAGGAAACTCTTTTGCCCCCCCCATCTGTAATTTCTGTTTTCCTACATGTTCAGATGATCAGTATTTTAGAATATATTTTCTTGATCTTTCTTTTCATGAAGCTTTTACTGGTTTCATCAACGATCTTTCTCTCTTTCTCAGCGATGGTAAATCAGTTCGTTTAAACTGACATAATCCTTAAGAACTTATTCTAGTAGAAGATATTGCTTGGAAGACCACCAGTCGTTGTATTACTTCTCAGAATATTCTATTCCTCGTGTATTCTCCACCAACGATGTATTAAGATTCATAATACAGCATAAAACACCTTGCGATGAAACAATGAATCCTCTAATACAACATCTGTTGTCTCACATATTATAGATTAGTACGATATCACTCTACTGCCTGTGTGTACGTGTGAATATGTGTGCGTGTGTGTGATTCAGAGCCGTGGACTCATTCCCGAAACATATGGTTCGGACCATTATCTCACAGCCGGTGCATATATCTCTGACAAATCATACAAAGCTTACCTTGTGAGGGGATGAAAGTGGTGCACTTTCATCCCCTCATATATAGCTTGGCCTACTGTTACTTATGACTCGCGTGCATCTTGAAGGAGGCTTATCGTGTCTGAGATTAGCTAAAGACTTTTCCATATTAACCTTGGCCACCAAAAGTTCTAAACTATATCGACTTGTGACGTCGAAGATAAGAACAGAAATCGGCTTAGATCAGGACGGATCCAAATTCAAATCGGATTAAACAGCAGTGGATCTGAACCTGCGTCTGTCATACCCAAGTGTATCTAAACATCCATTGCCTCCTCTCCTAGAGATCTGACCTTATGTCACTAAGCTATTCTGAACTCAACATTTGCAGGGTGGAATCAGGGGGTTAGCAGGAGAACCAGTGAACCAGTGAAGCGTTCCAGTTCCAGCAATTACTCGCCTACCTCTACTCCAGCTTCCTTCAGGTCTGCATGACTGGCTGTCCCAGTTTGGATACAGTCTGCACCAACACGTGTGTCACTGCAGGAAAATCATCTTCTCCTCCAAAACGTTGTTCTCACTATTGCTCTGCCTTACTCTCTCTTGCTATCGATCTATTCCCTTTTCTTTAAGCCTGTCTCTAATTTCTGTTCTTCCACCTACCTTCCCCCCAAACCCCCTGAACAACCTCGTGTGTCTGTTCACGATGACGGGTTACATCATACCCTGCTCACCCACGCCAACCCCCAACCCCCAAACTCTGCCTTGTATTTTGCGACCGCCAGAAAAAAAAAAATACTCTGACTTATTAATGGAGTTTGCTTGGCGTTCATACTAATCTGCTTTAACTAATTGTGGTACTGAATGCTGCATTTATCCCGCTCACAAACCCTGACAAAGTTTTAAGTTGTGAGGGGGAATATTGCCAGAAATCCGAACCCTTTGTCGCCATTTCAACTTTTACGAGAAGTTAGGCTACATCAACACAAACCGCGACGTATCCCTGGACCTTACCTCGATGTATCCCAGGACCTCACATCGACGCATCCCAGGACCACACCTCAACGCATTCCAAGATCACGCCTCCATGCATCCAAGGACCACATTTCGACGCATACCAGGACCACAACTCGATGCATCCCAGAACCACGCTTCGACGAAACTCAGGATCACACCTCGACGTATCCCAGGACCACGAATCAACAAATCCCAGGACCGCACCTCGACGCATCTCAGGACCACACCTCGACGTATCCCAGAACCGCACCTCGACGTATCCCAGGACCACACCTCGACGTATCCTAGGACCATGCCTGAACGCATCACAGGACCGCACCTCGACGCATCCCAGGATCACACCCCGACGTATCTCAGGGCCACACCTCGAAGTATCCCAGGACCACACCTCGACGCATCCCACGACCACGCCTCGACGCATCCCAGGACCACACCTCGACGTATCCCAGGACCACGCCTCAACGCATCCCAGGCCCACACCTCGAGGCATCTCATTACCACACCTCGACGCATCTCAGGAACACACTTCGACGTATCCCAGGACCACACCTCGACGTATCCCAGGAACACGCCTCGACATAACCCAGGACCACGCTTAGACGCATCCCAGAACCACACCTCGACGTATCACAGGACCACACCTCAACGTATCCAAGGAACACACATCAACGTATCCCAAGACCACACCTCGACGTATCCCAGAATCACACCTTGACGTAACCCAGGACCATGCTTCGACGCATCCCAGTACCACACCTCGACGTATCCTAGGACCACACCTCGACGTATCCCAGAATCACATCTCAACGCAAACCAGGACCACGCTTAGACGAATCCCAGAACCACACCTAAACGTGTCTCAGGACCACGCCTCGACGCATCCCAGGACCAAACCTCGACATATCACAGGAACACGCCACGACGTATCCCAGGACCACACATCCACGCATCCCAGTACCACACCTCGACGTATCCCAGGAGAATACTTCAACGTATCCCAGGAGCACACCTCGACGTATCCCAGGACCACTCCTCGACGAATCCCAGAATCACACCTCGACGTAACCCAGGACCATACCTCGACGTATCCCAGGACCACAGCCCGACATAACCCAGGACCACGCTGCGACGCATCCCAGAACTACACTTCGACGTATCCCAGGACCACACCTCGACGTATCCCAGGACAACGCCTCGACGCCTCCAAGGACTACACCTCTTCGTATCCCAGGACCACACCTCGACGCATTTCAGGACCACACCTCAACGTATCCCAGGACCAAACTTCGATGCATTTCAGGACCACGCCTCGACGCATCTCAGGACCATACCTCGACGCAGATCGGGACCACACCTCGACGCATCTCAGGGCCGCACCTCGACGCATCCCAGGACCACGCCTCGACGCATCTCAGGACCACACCTCGACGTATCCCAAGACCACACCTCAACGTATCCCAGGACTACGCCTGAACGCATCACATGACCACACCTCGACGCATCTCAGGACCACACCTCGACGTATCCCAGGACCACACCTCGACGTATCCCAGGAACACACCTCGACGTATCCCAGGACCACACATCGACGTATCCCAGAATTACACCTCTACGTATCCCAGAACCACACCTCGACGTATCCCAGGACAACGCCTCGACGCCTCCAAGGACCACACCTCGACGTATCCCAGGACCACTCCTCGGCGCATTTCAGGACCACACCTCAACGCATTCCAGGACCACACCTCGACGCATTTCAGGACCACGCCTTGACGCATCTCAAGACCATACCTCGACGACGCTCAGGACCACACCTCGACGCATCTCAGGGCCACACCTCGACGCATCTCAGGACCACGTATCGACGCATCTCAGGACCATACCTCGATGCAGCTCAGGACCACACCTAGACGCACCTCAGGGCCACACCTAGACGCATATCATGACCACGCCTCGACGCATCTCAGGACCATACCCTCGACGCAGCGCAGGACCTCACCTCGACGTATCCCAGGACCACACCTCGACCTATCCCAGGACCAGACCTCGACGCGTCCCAGGACAAGACTTCGACGTATCCCAGGACCACACCTCGACACATCCCAGGATCACACCACGACGATTCTCAGGGCCAAACCTCGACGTATCCCTGGACCAGACCTCGACGTATCCCAGGACCACGCCTCAACGCATTGCAGGCCCACACCTCGACGCATATCATGGCCACACCTCGACGCTTCTCAGGACCACACTTCGACGTATCACAGGACCAAACCTCGACGTAACCCAGGAACACACCTAGACGCATCCCAGGACCATACCTCGACGTATCTCTGGACCACACCTCGATGCATCCCAGGACCACTCCTAGACGTATCTCAGGACCACACCTCGACGCATCCCAGGACCACACCTCGACGTATCCCAGGACCATACCTCAACGTATCCCAGGAGCACACCTCGACGTATCCCAGAACCACATATCGACGAATCCCAGCATCACACTTCGACGTAGCCCAGGACCACACCTCGACGTATCTCAGGACCACACCTCGACATAACCCAGGACCATGCTTCGACGTATCCCAGTACCACACCTCGACGTATCCCAGGACCACACCTCAACGTATCCCAGAATCACATCTCGACGTAAACCAGGACCATGCTTCGACGCATCCCAGTACCACACCTCGACGTATCCCAGGACCATACCTCGATGCATCTCAGGAACACACCTAGACGTATCCCAGAACCACACCTAGACGCATCCCAGTACCACACCTCGACGTATCCCAGTACCACACCTCGACTTATCCCAGGACCACACCTCAACATATTCCAGAAACACGCCTCGACGTATTTCAGGACCACACCTCGACGCATTCCAGAACCACACCTCGACGTATCCCAGGACTACACCTCGACATAACCCAGGACCATGCTTCGACGCATCCCAGAACCACACCTCGACGTATCACAGGTCCACACCTCAACGTATCCCAGGAACACACATCAACGTATCCCAGGACCACACCTCGACGTATCCCAGAATCACATCTCGACGTAAACCAGGACCATGCTTCGACGCATCCCAGGACCACACCTCGGTGTATCCCAGGACCACACCTCGATGCATCTCAGGAACACACCTTGACGTATCCCAGGACCACACCTCGACGCATCCCAGTACCACACCTCGACGCATCCCAGGACCACACCTCGACGCATTCCAGAACCACACCTCGACGTATCCCAAGACTACACCTCGACATAACCCAGGACCACACTTCGAAGCATCCCAGAACCACACCTCAACGTATCCCAGGACTACATCTTGACGCATTCCAGAACCACACCTCGACGTATCCCAGAACTGCACCTCGACATAACCTAGGACCACTCTTCGACGCATCCCAGAACCGCACCTCGACCTATCCCAGGACCACACCTCGACATAACCCAGGACCACGCCTCGACGCATCCCAGAACCACACCTCGACGTATCCCAGGACCACACCTCGACGTATCCCAGGACAACGCCTCGACGCCTCCAAGGACCACACCTTGACGTATCCCAAGACCACACCTCGACGCATTTCAGGACCTCACCTCGACGTATCCCAGGAAAACACCTCGACGTAACGCAGGACCACACCTAAACGCATCCCAGGACCACATATCGACGCATCCCAGGACTACGACTCGACGCATCCCAGGACCACACATCGACGCATCCCAGGACTATGCCTCGACGCATCCTAGGGCTACATCTCGGCGCATTTGAGGACCACACCTCGAAGCAATCCAGGACCACACCTCGAAGCATCCCAGGACCACCCCTCGACGCATCCCAGGACCACACCTCGAAGCATCTCAGGACAACCCCTCGACGCATCCCAGGACCACGCCTCGACGCATCCCAGGACCACACCAAGACGTTTCCCAGGACCACGCTTCGACGTATCCCAGGACCACACCTCGACACATCCTAGGACCACATCTTGAAACATCTAAGGACCTTGCCTCGACGTATCCCAGGACCACACTTCGACGCATCTAAAGACCACAACTCGACGCATCCCAGGACCACACATCGACGTATCCCAGGATCACACCTTGATTCATCCTAAGACCACATCTCGACACATCCCAGGACCACACCTCAACTCATCCCAGGACCACATCTCGACGCATCCCAGGACCACACTTCGACGTATCCCAGGACCACACCTCGACGATCCCAGGAACACACCTCGACGCATCCCAGGACCACGCTTCGACGTATCCCAGGACCACACTTCGATGCATCCCAGGACCACACTTCGACGTATCCCAGGACCACACCTCGACACATCCTAGGACCACATCTTGACGCATCCAAGGACCTCGTCCCGACGTATCCCAGGACCACACTTCGACGCATCTAAAGACCACACCTCAACACATCCTAGGACTACATCTCGACGCATCCCAGGACCACACCTCGATGCATCCCAAGACCACATCTCGACACATCCTAGGACCACACCTCAACTCATCCCAGGACCACACCTCGACGCATCCCAGGACCACACCTCAACGCATCCCAGGACCACACTTCGACGTATCCCAGGACCACACCTCGACGTATCCTAGGACCACACCTCGACGTATCTCAGGACCACACCTCGACGCATCCCAGGACCACGCTTCGACGTATCTCAGGACCACACTTCGATGCATCCCAGGACCACGCTTCGACGTATCCCAGGACCACACCTCGACGCATCCAAGGAGCAAACTTCGACGCATTCCATGACCACACCTCGACGCATCCAAGGACCACAACTCGACGCATCCTAGGACCACACCGACGTATCCAAGGACCACACCTGGACGTCTCCCAGGACCACGCCTCGACGTATCACAGGACCACACCCAGACGCATCCAAGGACCACACCTCGACGCATTCCAGGACCACACCTCGACGTATCCAAGGACCAAACCGACACATCCCATGACCGCACCTCAACGTATCCCAGGACCACACTTCCATGTATCCTAGGACCACACTTCGACGCATTCCAGGACCATGTCTCGACCCATCCCAAAAACACACCTCGACGTATCCCAGGACCATACCTCAAAACATCCCATGACCACACCTCGACGTATCCCAGGACCGCCCCTCGACGCATCCCAGGAGCAAACCTCGACGAATCCTAGGACCATACTTCGACGCATCCAAGGACCACACCTTGACGTATACCAGGACCGCAACTCGACGCATCCCAGGATCACACCTCGACATATCCCAAAACCACACCTCGACGTATCCCAGGACTGCACGTCGAACGCATCCCAGGACCACATCTCGACGTATCCCAGGACCACGCCTCGACGTATCCCAGGACCACGCTTCGACGTATCTCAGGACCAAACCTCGACGCATCCAAGGACCACACCTCAACGCATCCCAGGACCACACTTTGTCGCATCCCAGGACCACACCTCGACATATCTCAGAAAATAATCTATAGATCATCATTGTGACTAAGTAGGCGCAAATAATGTAAGCTGTGGACTTGAAATAAAAAAATTATCAATTCTCTCCTTAAACGTATGTGTGGTAGTAGTAGTAGTAGTAGTATTGGTGGTGTTAGTGGTAATAGTAGTAGTAGTAGTGGTATTATTATTATTATCATTATCATTATTATTATTATTTTTATTATTATTATTGTTAGTAGTAGTAGTAGTAGTAGTAGTAGTGGTAGTAGTAGTGGTAGTAGTAGTAGTAGTAGTAGAAGTAGTAGTAATAGTTGTAGCAGTAGTAGTAGTAGTAGTAGGAATAGTAGTAGTAGTAGTAGTAATAGTAGTAAAAGTAGTAGTAATAGTAGTAGTAGTAGTAATAGTAGTAGAAGTAGTAGTAGTAGTAGTAGTAGTAGTAGTAGTAGTAGTAATAGTAGTAGTAGTAGTAGTAGTAGTAGTAGTAATAGTAGTAGTAGTAGTAGTAGTAGTAGTAGTAGTAGTAGTAGTAGTAGTAGTAATAGTAGAAATAGTAGTAATAGTGTTTATATTACCACTACTACTTCTACTTTTATAGGAAGACCTGTGAAAGAGCTGTGATAGAAGTGCTGAGGACCTAGTGAGAGCCCAGGGAGGACCTGGGAAGACCTAGGAACGACTGTCATTAGTAAATGTTTGTCATGCATTATTCTTGATCCCGTACTGTGTGGTTGGCCGGGATCTGTGTGGCTGCAGGGTATTGTTTTACAAAGGTTCGGATGGAAAGGGAAGGGAAGGGGGGGGGGGAGAGGGGGCCGGATGGGGTAGGAAAGGTGTGGTAAGAGAAGAGAGTGGGGGAATATACAGGCGATGGCTTGGGGTAACTGAGGTGTGTGGATGGTTGGTTAGATATTCATTGGCGGTGCCTCATCCATATGCGGTCAGAGGCCGAGTAGCACGAGGCTGCCGTCGGAGACGGAGGAGTGCTCCACCAGCAGGCAGGTAGTGGGGCTAGGGACTTTGGTACCGGACAGGATCACCAGCTTGTTTGGCTCAGCAGTTGATTTATAAGGACAGGCTAACAATGGATGCTGGTGTTGGTAGATGTTGACGGTGTCCTGATGGCCGAGACCCAGAGCCACTACAGCGTACAGGTGGCCGAGACTCGGGGGAGGCGTGAGGGCAGGTGATGCGGTGTGAGAGTGACGCAGGCACCGGCAGCAGCAGGTGAGGCCGTGCGCCATGTTTGGCCACCTTGTCTGCCATGTTGATACTGGTACTTAGCCTTATTACTGGAACCTGCTGTACATATACAGCCGACCCTCGGCCCGGGGGCCTGAGCGGCCCGCCCTGCAGGCCAGCCCTCAGGGGGTAGAGTCCCATCCCCCCCCACCCCCTAGGGTGTCCATATCGTATACACATTCAGCACTTATTACGTAACCAAGTGTTCCCCATTTCTTCAGACTATCATCCAACACTTTACCCATTATTATTTTAAACTTAAGAGCCGTGACTGCGTTAGAAGGAATCCAAAGAGCTTGGTAAAAACGTCACATTTACCAGTAGAGATTTAACAAATAACTTTGATAAATTTGTAAAATTCACATTTGTCTGTTTAAGGTAAACGTACTGACTGGATAATTCAGAGTAATTATTAAAGTTTCAGTAAGAGTACAACAGAAAATGTTATAACATTGATGGTAGACTGTTGTAACTGAGGGCTTTGCCTTATTGTCTACAACTGTACTAAGGTATTAATGCTGTTCAATTCGTACATAGATTAGCGGATATATAAAAAGTCTAAGATTCAAGTGTCCGATTCACTATCGCATTTATCTGGTATTAAAAAGGTATGAAGATGTCTTGCTGATGACGCTATCGTCATTAGTTGGTCTGTTCTAAAGGTTCGACCAAAGTGTTTACAAGTCAAACTTTTAAAGATTCTGTCTGAATAAATGTTATATTTAATAATATACTCCATACATGAGAATTCGTTGATGGTGTTAAGAGGCGACATCCTTGGCTACTTGGCCCTTATGCTTGAAAAGCGAGCCATTGACCTTATTGCATATAGATTTGTACGTCAAAATCACGATGTAATTTGTGGGTAATACTGCTCAAGATTATTGATTTGTTGTCTGATATTAAACCTAATATATCCATAGAAGGGAAGTTTAACGTACCTTGTATTTTTAGGAATATTTGCTCAAGTGCATCCTAGTCTAAAATTTCCTGTTCAGAAAAGACTTTAGTTGTCTCTGGGTTAACTTGCGCAAGTCTCTGTTACTCAAGGAAGTATTACCAATGACCTTCACTTCCGTAGGTGAGTGACCGGTCAGAACCAAGGTGCTGCCTTCCGTTAATAGTGTTTTGATGGAATTATATATGAATACCTGGGGCAGGAGGGAGACGGGAGGTGACCGTGACTGTCTGTTTACAGTAAACATATAACTCTCTATAACTCTAGGATCCATGATATGTATCTATCTATCTATCTACCTATCTATCCATCTATCTATCTATCTATCTATCTATCTATATATATATATAGAGAGAGAGAGAGAGAGAGAGAGAGAGAGAGAGAGAGAGAGAGAGAGCCTTCCTTGGACATGGACGGGGCTGGTGCGCATCGCCCGCCGCATGTCTGGTTTTATCAATAGTTCTGTTTTTAGCAGCCGCCGTACGCGCTGAATGAGTGTCAATCCTGCATCCATCCGGGACTGTTCTTACCCAAGTATGGATGTTTCTTTTGAATGTTTCTCTCGGCGTTCCCTGAAGGGCCTAGTGCCGCATGTTAGCACACGGAATAGTCTGTCAATAATTCTGCCTGTGCTCTCGTATTTTTTTGTTCCTTTGTGGTTTATTCATAGTGATCATTTCAGAGTTGATTGATCTGTTTCTTCCTTGTCGAGAGGCTTTTAGGCCGATGGAGTTACTCTTTTTACCTTCGCTTTACTACCAAGCGTAGATTATCATATATATTTCCTTCCGGGTTTTTAATGATAGTTTATGATGTTCCATTTCCTCAGTTTTGCTTTGGATATGTTTCTGATGTTCTCTCTGAACCTGCTTACTTCTGCTTGTGTGGTTGGTGACCACATAACGCTACAATATTCAGTTTTCCTCCTCTCACACGCATTCACCATCTCATTATCATCATTCTGTCTCTCACAGTAAGAGTGTCCATCATCATTCCATTCGTTATTTGCCTCACCACTACTTATCAACATGCGCTTTAAAAACCAGTTTTTCATTTGCTGTTACTCACTTAACTCTGACCTTTGCCTCTCAGTCTCTCTTGCTTCCCCTGTTGGTCGTCTGTGGCGTGTCACCGATAGATTCGTCTCCGTCCCATAGCTTTTCCGTCCAGCTTGATCGTCATTCACTTCCATGAAGTTATCTTTTGCTCATCTGTAAAGCATGTCCAGCCCATCACATACTATCTATATCTTCTGATCCGGTCATTTTACTAACAATGATATCATCTGCCGAGCACCTTACCATTGTCTCCTTTACCACATTGTCTTTATCTGTCATTAATAAAGGTAATGATGAAGCCAATCCCGTTCCCGTGTGATGATACTAACCACATTATCGTTATAGAATTAATCAGATGTAGGCAGCAAGGTGGAAAAAAAGAAGGATTATGAGACGGTTTACGTGTGACACCAGAGCCAGGAAAACGGTGGGATCAGGAGACATAGAAACATTGATGTATGTATGTCAGAGGAAGAAGAAAACGCGATGAAAGTCAGCGACGATAATTGTGACCCAGTAAGCTATGGCTGGACAAGAGCGACACCATCACAGCAGACCAGTGGGGAAGGAGGCAGGAAGTGACGAAGATCGAGTCGTCATGCAATGGAAACATGAATTTACAGAGCGTATTCATTGATTAGTACTATTATGGAGAGAGAGAGAGAGAGAGAGAGAGAGAGAGCGCCCCGTCCTGTGATCAGGAGGGCATTAACTTAGCATGACGTCAGGAGTTAAGTAAGATTGTTTATGTTGGCGTGTAGGGTGAATGTTCTCACCACCACCACTACCGCCACCCTCTGGCCCACCATTCCCCTTTTGCTTACCATCCCTGGCCCACCACCCTTGGCCCATCACCCCTGGCCCTTCATCCCTGGCCCACCACCCATGGCCCATCTCCCCTGGCACAACACTCGTGACCCGCCACCTTCGCCCTGACAGGTTTCCTAACCTGTTGAGCTTGACCCCTGGGTATGATGACCTGACCCGTGACCCAACCCTTAAAGGTGAGATCAGAGTCCTGGGCATCTTCCCCAGGGGTCGTAGCGTCGTGCTCACTGGATTAAGAAGGTTCATCCAGGGGCCGCCTGGTAATATGGTGCCCATCCAGGTATCACAAGATGGCAGACAACTCACCTTTACTCACTTCCAGCCAGCCGTATGCTGGCCATTACAGATTCCCGTTTATCTCTCTCTCTCTGCCTGTCCAACTATCTATCTATCTATCTGTCCATCTATCTATCTATCTATCTATCTATCTATCTATCTATCTATCTATCTATCTATATA
>JAYMFT010394472.1:0-19423 GCA_038088735.1 Panulirus argus
TTATTGGGAAAGACATGAGAAGGTAGAGAGTTCCAAAGCTTCGACGTGTAGGGAAAAAAGCAGTTATCAAAACGGCCCACCCTTGAGTTGCCGATGGCCACACTATAATCATGTGACGCAGCAGCTTGCCGAGTATTGCATGGTCTAGCTAGTGATGGGGGCACACAAGCATGGGCCAGCTCTCGGGAGCAAAAGCCAGAGTAATTCCTATAGAAGAGGGAAAGTGAACCAACATTGCGGCGCAGGGCAAGGGGATCAGTTACGCAAGTTACTCCACTCAGCTTTGATGAGGTGCCAGTATTTACGCTTAGAAGGGGCTGCTGGAGGGGGGGTGCCATTACGATAGATACATTTATGAGTGTGTGATCAGATGAACTAATTGGGGGGCGAGATTGTGTGTTTACAGCGGGATGGAGTAGAGGTGAACAGCAAATCCAGAATATTAGGATAAGTGGTCACAGCGGTCAGGAATGTGGGTAGGGTGAGAGATAATTTGCTCCAAGTCATTGAGAATGGAGATAAAAGGTAGAGGATCTTGACTTGCGGGTGAGAGGACGTCACAGTCTCATGGCGGGAGTTTAGATAGTCGAAGAAGGATATAGATTCGTAGAATTAGGAGAGCAATAGGCGAAACAGGAAAAGTGTAGGAGACAGACCTTCAGTGATATAATATCAAAGTTTGGGGACTCGCATTCTCTTTTTTTATGCTCACATGATCTTTGTTGATGCTCAGGTGATCCTTGTTCATGCTCACATGCTCCTTGTTGATGCTCAGATGATTTCTGTTGATGCTCACATGCTCCTTGTTGATGTTCACATGTTCCTTGTTCATGCTCATATGTTCTTTGTTCCTTGTTGGTCATTTTCTCCTTGTTCCTTGTTGATGTTCATATGTTCCTTGTTTTTTGCTCATGGTCACATTTTCCTTGTTCCTTGTTGACGCTCATATGTTCCTTGTTGACGCTCATATGTTCCTTGTTCAGGCTTATATTTTCCTTGTTCCTTGCTGATATGTTCCTTGTTCATGCTCATATGTTCCTTGTTCCTTGCTGACGCTCATATGTTCCGTGTTCTTTGTTGATGCTCGCACGATCCTTGTTGATGCTCATATGTTACTTGTTCCTTGGTGATGCTCACATGAACCTTGCTGGTGCTCACATGAACCTTGCTGGTGCTCACATGAACCTTGCTGGTGCTCACATGAACCTTGATGATGCTCACATGAACCTTGATGATGCTCACATGAGCCTTGATGATGCTCACATGTTCCTTGATGATGCCTACATGAACTTTGTTGATGCTCACTTGATCCTTGATGATGCTTACATAATCCTTGATGATGCTCACATTTTTGATATTCTCATAAACCTTTTTGATGCTCATATGAACCTTTTTGATGCTCATATGAACCTTGTTGATGCTTACATGCTTCTTGTTGATGCTCGCACGAACCTTGTTGATGCTCACATGTTCCTATTTGATAGTCACATGAACCTTGTTGATGCTCAAATGCTTCTTGTTGATGCTTACATGATACTTGTTGATGCTTACATGATACTTGTTGATGCTTACATGATACTTGTTGATGCTTACATGAACCTTGTTGATGCTTACATACTCCTTTTCGATGCTCACATACTCCTTTTCGATGCTCACATGATCCTTTTTCATGCTCACATGAACCTTGTTGATGCTCACATGAACTTTGTTGATACTCGACTAAACTTTGTTAATGTTCACATGAACGTTGTTGATGCTCATATGATACCTTTTGATGCTCACATGATCCCTTTTGATATTCATATTAATCTTGTTGATGCTCACAAGATCCTTGTCTATGCTCGCATGTTCCTTGATGATGCACGCATGAACCTTATTGATGCTCACATGTTTTTTTTTTTTTGATGCTCACATGAACCTTGTTTTTTCCATGATCCTTGTTGATGCTCACATGTTCCTTGGTGCCTGTTTCTTTTGCCAGGCCCTGTCTATATGCTACTGGGGGCCATGGCCTGCTTGTTGTGAACCATGGCCTGTGATTGCCAATTTGTACCACAAGGTGAAGGAGCTTTACACTAGAGGGGCCCCATCTCCTGAACATTGTCTGATATCATATAACTTCTTAAATATGTGTATTAAGTCTGCATTAACCATGTCCTCAGTCATTCTGTTCCTTTCGTCCACCACCCTTTTGCTATGAAAGTACCTCTTTACAGCCTTTGTGACAAGTTTTTAAGTAATTTCACGTTATGGCCTGTGGTTGGTCATATCTCGAAGAACTATTCGCTTTCCACGTCATCGACCTGTTATTAGATCTTCATGGTTGTAATCAGGTCACCCTTCACTCGTCTCTCGTACAGTTTGGGTAAATTCAAGCCTTCAGCCTTTCCCAGTAACTCAGTTGTGTTAGTTTTGGTACCATCATGGTTGCCCTCCTTTGCACCTTCTCTCTGAGCTTCTTTAGGTGCGGTGACCAAACCTGAGAAGCGTATTGTACGTTTGACTTTATATAGTTTACGAAGAGCTTGCACAATATATCCTTAGCCATACATTCGAAGGCTACTCAGAGATTTGCCAGCAGACAGTCTGTCTCAAATTATTCTCCTAATGTGTGAGACTCTGGCGACAGGTTAGGGAAGATGTAGACTCTTACATCCTTCTCACACACAGAATCCTGAAGCTTATTTTCTGCTACATGATAATCATACTGAGGCCGTGTGTTTTGCTTTGTCCCATCCTCATTACTTCACATTTCCTAGTGTTCTGTTCCATCAGACATGTTTCAAATCAACTTTTGCACTCTGTTTCGGTCCCCTTGTAAGCCAACACAATTCTCCTGGCTTTTCACCTCCCTCGTGACCTTTGCATCATTTACATATATATTCAGATAGGAGCCCGTATCTTCAGACAAGTCATGTACATAGATCAGGAAGAGGAAGGGTCCCAGAACCGAACCCTGTGGCACTCCGCTGGTCACCTCAACCCATTTGAAAAAGGCTCGTATGACATGTGTCGTTTGTTTCCTCCCACTGAGATAGTCTTAGATCCATCGAAGGAGTTTACCCCTTACTCCTGCGTGGTGATTCTCATTCCATACGGCACACTGTCAAATGCTCTGTTACTCCAGTTACAAAGAGTCTACCAAGCCTTCCCTTTTGTCTAAGACTGAGCACACACTCTGGTAGAACTGTAAGAGTTTAGTTGATTATGAATTCCCTTTCTCGGAGACATGCTGTCTCCCACTCGGGTAATTTTTCTTACAAGGAGCCATTCACTTGCTTTCTGAAAATATTTTTTTTCCAGAGCTGGGACTGGGGGCATTACTGCTTGCTTGTATCATGGCCTGTCTGTCTCGTACTGTGTTGTGTGACATGATCTGTGACATGACAGTGTGGTGACAGTGACCGCTTCCTACTGTATGTTCTGAAGTAGAGGCAACCATCTTCTTGATGAGTCGGTTCATATGGCTATTCCAACATACACATGGAAAGCCAACACGGGATTAGTCTGACAAGATGATGGGGTCTGCAGAAATATTTCAACTCATTTGAAACCCCATACTTCAAACCTCATAAGTTCCTCTAACCCGTGGCACATGACAGACAATCAGCATCTAAAGCACTTAACAAGACTGTAAATTCCCGTCCCTTTTCTGTCAACCAGTCGAAGAACTAGGACATCAGACTTTTGGACCAGAACTTCAAGATTTCGAACCAGACCTTTAATTAAAGCCTTTGGATCAGAACTTCAGGCCCTTCCTTAGACGTGAACTTGAAGCTTTTGAAACTGACCCTTTAGACCAGAACTTTAGACCAGAGCATCAACCAGCATTGAACATAAATTTTACATATTTATTGATACAGACATCAATATATATGGAAATAGTCGTAAATTATGCACGAGATAAACCCTACTGCGTGCCCGGGTGTCCCGTGTTCCTGGGGGTTTAGTAATAATTTACCTTATAGGGCTTGTACCCGCTCGCCAGCCAGCGAGCACCACCCCTCATCACCTGGTCTGCTCCTCCACCTTACTCAACTACCCCCGACCTCCCCCCTCCTCCTCCCCCCCACGTTCCCTGGATACGCTCCTCCCCTTACCCCGCCGGCTTGACCTTGAACTAAAGTCAGTTGTTCCAGCATCGTCCCGCTCCATGCTTGCCGTGAATGTTTAATGAGAAAGACTTCTTAACTTGTCCGCTTCATTAGTCTCATTGTCAGAATCGGGTTTTGAGCCAAATTTGATAGTTTCACAATCTCTCTTGCGCCCCCTTTTTTACCTGCCGGTTTGATGCACCTGAATGAAATCGTATTTCGTCGAAGCCGGGGCCTTGGCTCGAGCTAAGAACAGTGTTTGTCCGAGAGCGTTAGTGCGTTGGCGTTGTCGGTCATTGTTCACACGGCTCTCATTATGAAGACGTCGCGGGCTGGTTGGCTGCTCTTTCATTGTTCTGACTGTGACGACCGCTGGCGTAGGGCTCACTTTCTCGAGGCCACCCAGACACAAGCCAGGAGGAGGAGGAGGAAGCACACCCAAGTGGCCCAGAAGCCATCACAGCAGCGTGCTAGGCAGATCCTGTGGGGTCTTCGTGACTGCTTCACTGGAAGTAATGACACGAGGTAGAAGGGGCCCTGGAAGATTGAGTCATCGTAACAAACAAGAGGACTGCACGGGTGAAATGCTAATACGTCATGGGCGGAGGATTATTTCTGTAGTCATCATACACTTGGCGGCCTGGAGGGTAATCGACGTGGGAACAGAGGGTTGTCATTTTGGCATTATAGTGAAGCTTTTGTTTGTCTGCCTTCCACCGTTTTCCGCCTTTAATGAAATCCTGGAATGAATGAATTCGGGACATGAAGGGCGTGTGTAGCCCCCCAACCGACAAGACGCTAGTGACAATTATAACTGTTCCAGTAACGTTAACAGCCTGGGGAAGTCATTTGCATACGTAGCCCAGAGGAGGACCATGGCAGTTCACCTACCTCCCCTTGTTGCTGCTACTGCCGCCGCCGTTGCTGCTGCAGCTGCTCCCTCAGGGAACTGGGGACGTATTCACACCCTTGTCTGTACGCTCAGGGAGCCATGCACATACCTGGTGAGACGCGCTTGCATATTCTTAAGGACATGTGCGGACTGAAGATTAAGACGCATACACTTTCAAGAGGTAGCACATACCAGTGTTAGAGACTCGCGGCTCTAGACCGTCTTAACCCTGGCCAGGGCCATTGACACACGGCCACGGGCCGTCTTCAACCTGGTCTGGACCACTGGCACACTGTTAGGTACCATCGTCACCCTGCCCTTGATCTACGACACATGGGCACGGACCATCTTCGCCCTACCCAGTACCTGTGACACACGGATACGTGCTATCTTTACTGGCTTGGACCTGCGACTCGAGGGCATGCATTTCCCTCATTTATAGCATTTTGGTTTTTGCTTCCGAGAGCTGGCAGCTTGTGTGCCCCACCTCTAGCTAGACCATCGGCAACGTAAGAGTGGGCAGTTTTGATAATTTCTTTCCCTACTCCTCAAAGCTTTGGAACTCTGCCTATTCATGTCTTTCCCAAAAACTATGACCTGCCACATTCGAAAAGACAGGTTTTTCACTTCCCTAAAATTCATTATTCTTTCTATATTTCAATTAAGGCCCAGCCTTGATGTGGGCTTTTGTCCTTGAGTGGAGCCTTCAGCATTGAAAAATCTCTATACCCTATCATGGACCTACGACACAAGGGTACGTACCTTTTCACCCCGGCCTGGACCTGCAACACACGGACACGGACTATCTTCACCCTGGTCTGGGTCTCTGGAACACAAGGGAGCCATTATGCAAATGATCCTTGGGCAAGATTGAAAGAGGCCACAATATGACTACCAGTTCTTGATCGTTTTACTCGGCAGCGTGGGGTCATGTGCTTGATATTACCATCTAACTGACGAATTAAGACAAATTTGATATAGAATTTAGATGAAACTGTTTTGTCTTGATATGTAAAGTGCGAAAAAGTTGTGGATGTAATGGGGAACTTGTACCTCCTCAACCTGATGCCAGACGGGCGAGGGGCGCGTGTGGGAATGTGAGGAGGCTGATGTGTGGGCTTGAAGCTGAGGAGAACTGTGGCACCTGGCCAGGTAGTGGTGGAGTCTGGCTGGCTGAGATCGTGGGCTGTGATAGCTTAGGTCTGGCTGGCTCAGGTCTTGAGTGATGACGGTTGTGGTGTGTGTTGGTGAGGCTGGAGGTCACACTGGCCGGATGTGGCGATAGTGGTAGTAATTGCACCGATTGTGTTGATTGTGACTGAGGTTTCGGTTGCAGTTGATGGTGATAGTGATGGTGATGTTGGCCTATAAAGACACAAATGAGTTTAAACAGCAACGGACCATTGGTTCCCAACAAGGCTGTTTTGTGACGGTGGAAGACAGCAGAAACTAATGGATTAGTTTGGCAGGAGTACAAAGACTTGCAGATCTTTCAAAAAGGCAGGCCAGTACACTTCTCGTACAGCTAAGGATGTGTCAGTAATGTCAGTCGTGCATATGGAGCTAAATATTTATCAAGTCTACGCTTAAACGTATTTATGATACTGCCTTTTCAACTACTGTGGTTGGTAAATCATTCCATATGTCGACGGTCCTGTTGAAGAAGGTACTTCGTCTCATTCGAGGTAAAACATTTGTCAACGAGTTTATATCCCTCACTACAAGTGAAATCAGATGGACCTATCCTTAAGTAGTTAGTTAGATCTGGATCATCGATTTTGAATACTTGTATTAGATCGCCTCTTAACCTCTTCGTTTCTATGCTGAATGAATTCAATGCGTTTGATGCTCTCAAAGGATTTACTTCTCAGTCCGGGAATCATCTCGGTAGCTCGTCTCTGTGCTGTATCCATTCTGCCTATGTATTTCCTCAAGTAAGGTGACCAAAACTGAACCCAGTAATTAAGATGGGGGCGCACCAGTGAGTTGTAAAGATCGAGGATAATTTCCCTAGACTTAATTCAAAAGCCCTACCTATGAATTCCGGAATTTTGTTAGCCTTTTTTTACTGCTTCTGTGCACTGTTTGCTTGGCTTTAGGTCGCCTGAGATTATTACACCCAAGTCTTTTTCATCATATACCTTTTGAACCTCGACAGAATTTGTATTGTAGCTTGCCTTTTCATTTTCACTACCGATATGTAAAACTTTGTACTTATAAATGTTAGAATTCATTTGCCACCTATTAGCCCCGTCCATCAGTTTGTCTAAGTCATTTTGAAGCTGCAGACGCTCAATTTCTGTAGCAGATTTATTTTCCAGCTTATTATCGTCCGCGAATTTCCATCCCGTTATCAATATGACGATGACAGTGATAGCCATGTGGCGAGATGGTTCCAGTGGCTTTAGTGTTGGTAATGACAGCGATACTGGTTTGGTGAAAACATGGCCAACGAACTGAAGGACATGGGCCATGATCTCAAAAAAATCATGCGAGAACTAAGCAAAGAGAAAAAGAAAGCCATCCGGTAAATACGAAAGAAAAAATAATTCATATGGAAAACGCAGATCGAGGACCACCAACTCCATAGGCCCACTGAGAGATGTGGGCACATACGTGGATGGTGGCCGAGGTATGAATGATGTACTAAAACATCAATACGAAGTGGTGTTCAGTTAACCAAGAACCAATATATAGCTAAACGACCCAAGCGACTTGTACGTAAATAGCAACCCCTCTGTATTACACATTGCAGATCTCTCCACCTCGCCACAAGACCGAGTGGGCTATTGAGAACATACCTATGC
Organism: Panulirus argus; assembly: GCA_038088735.1. Classification (NCBI taxonomy): domain Eukaryota; kingdom Metazoa; phylum Arthropoda; class Malacostraca; order Decapoda; family Palinuridae; genus Panulirus; species Panulirus argus. Next base: position 7,794 of record JAYMFT010394472.1, read on the forward strand.
ACTCTGCCTCAGGACCTGACCCTGGAACTCTTGTCTTTATAAAGAAATGCAAAACACCCTTTGCACAAGCACTACGTATTCTCCGGACGAAAAGTCTGGACAACGTCCCCGAGAGTCTGGAAGCGACTGACATCATCCAACTTCACAACGGAAGAATCGGAACATTCTTAGTGTATCGCCTACCACGACCACTGAACATCAGACATCGTTTGAATTTACGAGACTCCTAACACGTAAACAGACCAACTTTTTGGAATCGGATTATTTACATAACACAAGACAATATGTTTACAGGGAAGGAAGAGTTTGCCTTTCTTCACAGTTGACCACTACGGCAAGATTGTGGAGGTGCAGTGCAGAACAAACAAGATGTTGATGAGATTCCGTCTATTGGACACTGGACAAAAGCCTTTCATAAATGTGGCCAAGGTGTTCCGGCGTGCAAAATACGTAAACTGGGAATGAACGGTGAAATTTTCAGATGGACAAACAGTTTTCTTAACCAACGCATCAGAAAACGTAGCTGTAAATCAGGCCGTTTCCAGATACCTCTGCGGTATATAGCTATGTTCCCCCAAGTACCCATACTTGCATTACTTCTATTTTATATTCTCGTAGCTGATGTTGATGTAAGTTCAAATGGACCTCCGTAGTGTAACGGTTAACGTTCCTGACTGTGACTCATTCACGGGGCGCCTAGGATCGAGGGTATAGGTTCGAATACTAGTTGTGGCAGTTGTTCCACAGGCCAAGGTATATATATATATATATATATATATATATATATATATATACCCTCGATTAGGGCTTCCGTTGCCCATGCCATTAAAGTTATAAGAAAAAATACTATTAGGAAAATCTCAACACAACTTACAACTTCTCCGGTATTCGAAGAGTGAAGCCCCACCGATGCGGGGAGAGTGGAGTGGTATGGGGAGAGTGAAAAAGTTAAAAGTAGTACAGAGTACCAGACGGAGACAGACCCCATCATGTCGCCATTAAAACCTGCGTGAAAGACCTCTGTGCAGTGATGTATGAAGACCTTACCTTCAGCGCACGTAGTAAGACAACAATCGCCTCTTTCAAAAAGATGGTAGGATGGATCCTTCGGACCTTTAGAACAAGCGAAGGACAACCAGGCGCTACACTCTCTCTAACAGAATGTTGCTGATTACTAACATCACCTCTCAGGATGGGCTCTGTTGGGGGGTAGCAAGTGCGCAGCAGATATCTTTCACGAACCGCATACACACGGGAAAGGGATGTGAACTAGAAAGGACGACTTAGATCACAGATGCTGTGCTCTTTCGAATGAAGAGAGGAGAGATTTATCTTTATGTAATATTGGAAAAGCTCAGGAATGGTTCTCGGCCTAGTCTCAAAATTAACTCTATTTTGGCACGACAGTCGTGGAGCACTTTGAAATATCTCTTTAAATCCAAAGGTGGGTTAAGCATGAGAGAAAACACCTAGAACATCCGGAGCCCAAGATCACTGAACACGTTGCCTGCAGTCGTCAGATGGGATGCACAGTGGAAAAATTGTAGTGACTTGGTCAACCATTTACCCAGATGAGCAGCTTGGAGTTAGCCCGAGCTGTGGGGGTAAAAGACCTCCGAAGTAAACCCCAGATGAATTGCAGAGAATGATGGTTATTGTGGTGATGTGTGGGTGGATGGTGGTGTGGGCGGAAGAGGGTGAAGGTGGCATGTCTTGGTTTTGGTGGTGAAAGAGTATGATGGTGGCATGTCCTAATGTTGTGAGTGGAAGAGAATGAGGGTGGGAGTGAGTAAGGCTGGCATGTCCTTGTGTTGTTGGCGGAAAAGTGAGGGGCAGCTCGTCCTGATGTTGTGGGTAGAAGAGAGTTAGGGTAGTATATCCCTGTGTTGTGGGTGGGAGGAGGGGGTATGAGAGAGACATGTCCTGGTGTTATGGGTGGGAGAGGTGTAAGTGTCGCTTGATCAAATAGGGTTGCAGGCCTAATGACCTTCCTTACAGGTCGCTGGCCGTAAAACCCAACAAAGGTTTGGAGAGAGTGAGGGTGACATGAGTGAGAAAGAGTGAGGGTTGGTATGTCCTGATGGAGTGGGGTAGAGGAAGATCAGGTTGGCGTGTTTTGGTGGTGTGGGTGAGAGAGAGTCAGGGTGGCTTGTCCTGGTGGTGTGGTTGCGAGAGAGTGAAGGATTGTGTTTCCTTGTGGTGTTTTATTTTTTTTTTTTGGGGGGATGAGTATTGTGTTTCCTTGCGGTGTAGGAGGGAGAAAGTGAGGGATGTTGGAGATGGTGTGTCGTGGTGGTATGGGTGAGAGATAGTGAGGAATGACGTGTCCTGGTGGTGTGGATGGGAGATAGTGAGGAATGACGTGTCCTGGTGGTGGGTGTGGGCAGGAGAGGGTCGTGGCCTAGTGGCACCTGTCATTTACCGCCAGAATTTACAACATGCCAAAGGTATTCATGTGTACTACAACTTTCTGCATAACAGTTTTGTTTTAATTCAAGGGTACATAAGACAGGTGTCAGAAACTTGATGGACACCTCTGAAAAACATGCAGTAATTCTGTCATGTTGTGGCGACACATCTTGCTGCGGTGTAGTCAAAGAATCACCGCATCCGGTATAGTTATTAGAATATTCAGTATATGTATGTCTGTCACGCTTTTTGAAGTTAGATGTAATGTGATTCATGATACAGTATAGTGAACGTGATGGCGATACCATGAGACCAGGAACGAATCAAGGGCGCACCCTGTGGTGGTCCGCCAGGTAGGGCAGATCTGCCCGGACCGGCTGCCTGGGACTCTGCTCAGGGCTCCTGCAGAGGATGGTGGTGGTGGACCCCAAGAGGGAGTAAAGGAGGGAAGGAGGTGGGTGTCACGTCTCACCAGATGTACGAGAGGTCATCTGTTCCCAGGGAGCTCTCGCCTGTTGCCCTGTGTGGTCAACCTAGTTCCTATGACAGTGGAGTAACGTGGCGACGCCCGGGGCAAGAACCACAGTAAACACTGAATAAAGAACCGACGAACTGACTGGGCAAAGAACCGTCAGACAGGCTAGATACATAATACAAATGACTGGAAGAAAAACTGTCGAAGGAAGCGAATACAACAAAGGATAAACTGGGTGAAACAACCACTGAACTACGTACATAAGGGGTCAAGTGTGTGATGAAAGACAAACGTATGAAGGGAGGTGAGGTGTGTAGCAGAGCATTAGGTGTGTAGAAGGAGGATCAGATGTGTGGTTGAGGGACAGGTGTGTGGAGTTAAATCAGGTATGTATCACCTGGAGTTTACCTGACGTTGACTTCAGTCTTCTACCCCCAAAGCCCGGGGCTGGGCCCAGGCTACCGAGCTGGGTCGTTGGTCGACCAGGGTGTTGGAAACTGCTGCCCGTAGGCCCACGTAACCACCACATATCTGACTTACTATCAGATATGTGGTGGTTCTTTAGTTGTGTTACGTAGGCTCAGATTTTTGACGGGCTCAGATATGTGGCGTAAGATTATGCATATGGCAGAGGGGTCATATACTTAAGTGTGAGGTCGTTTGTGTAATAGATCAGTTGTGAGGAGCAGATTCATATATATATGGCTGAGATTTAGGCGTCTGGTAGAGAGTCAGGATCATACCACAGGTTCAGGTGTATGGTCCAGGCTAAAGTGCGTGGCAGGAAGTCATATGTTTTGACAGGTTCAAGTGTACTGCTAAGGTTCAGGAGTTTGTTAGGGTCTTTTTTCCTGTTTTTGTAGCATAAGGACGTATATGTAGCATAGGATCAGGTGTGTAATTTAGCGTCATACAAGTCGAGAAGGATCAGGTGTGTGGAGGAGCTCCAGGTGTGTAGCAAATGGTCAGTTATGGCTGTGAGGGAGGAGCGTGATGGGAGGTACGTTCGGGGGATTATCTGGGGGAGACTTCAACGCGGCCGCCACCAGTGAGCCTCCCTCACACACACGACCCCAGGGGGTGGTGAGGACTGAGGGTCTGGGGGCTGGGCACGTTGGCTGGGATCGGGAACAGGGAGGAAGTCTAGTAGGAAGTCTCTTGGCAATATTACCTCGTTCATTTACTCTTTCGAGACGCGCAAAACACACACACACACACATATATTAGTATACAGACACTAGTCTATTTTTCTTATAGCTTTGACTGTGGATTCGTTATCTTTTAGATTTAGTAATGTAACTCTTCACACAGGATACAATGACACCATCTTCCTTCACCTCAAAGCTGCTTTTGATACTGCCGGTCAACGCGTCATCTGGCGTAGACCAGCTAAAATGGATGAAAGGGTTGGTTGGCTCCCGCGCTGGACCTCTGACTACCTTGGATCCGTACCAAAGAACACCAAACGCCTTTGGTTACAGTAATTCCAATACTGTACTCAGTCCTGGATCAGATGCTTGGGAATGGCTCGGGGCTTACCATCTCTGCTGAAAAAAGATAAATCCTTGACAGAAGTCCTGCCAAAGGAGATGGAGTCATTAGAGTGATTTGGTTGACTGAAGCAGTTCGTCTCTAACTTTGATTCTCATTTTCGAGTCTGCTTCATCATGGTGGTGTACCGAATCAGTTGTTGCCAGTATCCTACGATTATTATCCAATCTATACACTGAAAGAAAATGAAAATCTCTCTCTACACACACATGGTATAGTAAAACAAACATAGTGCCTTAATGATCACACAGATATTAGAATGATTTGCTGAATATAATTTTGCAAGAGAAATATTGCAGTTGTTTGTGAAGACAGTACGATGCCTGTATTATTTCCCTGATTAGGAGTGTACCACGCAATGCTAGGGATATTGCCGCTGAACACAGTGTGTCGCGGTACACGAGTGTGTCGCGGTACACCACTGTGTTGCTATACACAAGTGTGTTGCAGGACATAGGTTGCAAAGCACTGGATTACTGGATCACACATTGAATATGGAGGAAGATACCAGCATCCTGGGTTAGACTTATCACACTGATGGATCCGTTGTAACCAAGTCATTAACGTAGATAAAAAGCTTGAAGTATTGAGAGCTGGCCCCTGTCCACGGTACCGGCCAAATGTCGGAATAGTTAAGATGATGTTCATAGTACACAGATGATAGCTGAAATTATTTACATTGTACATAGTTAATAGTTAAAATGTACATTCGTTCATAACTATGCCTCTGCTTACTCTGCCGGGCTTGGAAAGCTTGAGAAAGCACATAATAATGCCATGAGAATTCTCCCTGACTGTACCAGAACAGTAAAGATTCTAAATATGAGGACTGAACATGAACTTCTTGAAACCAGAGACAGAATAATTGAAATTAGTCTTACTGGATTGCGACCACTCAGGCGATCTCATCCCAGGCCATGTACAAAGTCCTTCCACTCCCCAGGTGGGGGACATCCATATCGTATTACCGTAACTGCTGCTGTGTTCAGAATGTATGGTACTCGTGAACGTTACCATGGGAGACACCAGCTGCACTATCCTGCTGCGTGGGATATTAACCTCCTTGACATGACGATTCTCATCTTTCAGCCTGAGCTGAGGACGAGAGTTAGATATGACACCCTTAAGAGACCATAACCATTGGACATAATCTCTCATAAGCTCTGTAGATGGTTGACCGTTATGATGCCTCCTTTCCTCGAACGGCGAAGCTGTGGATTTTTCTTCCTATAACCCTTTTGCCTCGGTCAGGTCTACAAACACATGCGGAGCACGGATTTATTTCTTCATTCGTCGTCTCTTGCTTTTTCCTTTCAGCCGCAACGGCCTTGAACGGGGGATGTTTAGCCCGCGTCATGTCAGTCACTTTACGAAAAAACGATAAGGTATAGGTGGCTGCCGGGTATACTTTTCTGTTACACATTTTGCTGGTTCTTATCCAGAATAACTGAGCATCCACACTGGAAACTGAGCGGTTTGCTGCTCTCATTGTTCTATAGATTTCTAAAGTCCTTACCATACATAATCTCTGAGTGACTCTCTTTCCTCACTCGCCACGCTGAACTCTCTTCATTATGATTGCAATATGTAACTTGTGTCTGCCTGTGAGCAGACTATAAGCAATCACCCAAAACGAACAGAGTCCTTTGAAATGAAAGATGAAATGAAATCAACGCAAGCGGGTCCATTTATCATCGCAATATCATGTAAAACTACATAGGATTGGTTCCACTAACAGAATCAGAAGAAAAGTTGATGTTGCTGCCCGACTCAGGTTGTGCTATAGATACTGGAGTTTGCCTCCCCTTGCTCACACTGAACAGACTAGATGTTAACTTTGTTAGTAGTACTACTTTCACGCCCTGCAGCATTATGGACTTGTGTAAAACAGCGCATTCACAGACAATTCCCACAGAGTTAGGAGATAAGCGTGAGCACTTCGTTCATAACGAAGTCTTACACCAGTTACTTGAAAGGTAACCCAACAACATTGCTTAATGTAGATATTTATTATATGATTCGCCCACTGTTACCCTACTCTGGACCTTCACTATTAGTTCTTGGTGACTAAATCTGAAAAGTATGTTCTACCTTTGTCTAAATTTAGGACGTATGCAGCTTACTAAATATCTCCTTATCCATATACTTGGCTGTTCTATTATTTGCCAGCAGACAGACTGTCTCCTTAATGATTCAACTACGTTAGGTCTCCGGCGACAGGATGGAGACGATGTCAACACCCAAGTCTCTCTTACGCCTCCTGAGATGCAATTTGAATTAATTGCTCTTTACACCCTTACTTCTCTTGTTGCTGCTCGATCTGCCACCGTGAAATATTACATCTAAACGATGTGTCTAAGATTAACAGTTCGTTTTCCTTTTGGACAGAAACCAAATCTTACCAGACAAAACATTGTCCGTTGTTGGCTTGTCGCACCAGCTGGTAGAATAACCACTTAGCATTAACTCTTTTCGCTCTTCTTGTTGCGATCCTTTATAGGATTTCTTTCATAAATGTCTTCATCCATTTAATGCCAGTTACTCACGATATTTTCTGGTTTGATACGTTTTACATAAACCATTAAATCGGATAGTACACTCCTCACGTCCTATGTTAAATCTCGTGTCTTCTTACCCTCAACGCTGGTTTTCATATCTCAAACTCCACAGGGAACAGTTGTATCTTAGACATGGTTTATACATGGGCTCCCTCCCCATGTACGGACAGACATGAGGAGTTGTATTCCCTTCTGAATCACGACTATAAGTGATGTTCCTCATGGCTGGTGTCCTCTGTGTGTGTGTGTGTGTGTGTGTGTGTCATAGAACGTAGAGGATATCCTTGACAAGACAAACGTCTTTAGGAACTTAAGAAATCCCCCGTGAATTACTGCAGGCCGTAAACCTGACCGTGATGGAGGTGGAGAAGAAATGATTGTGAATTATGGCGGGGCACCAGTGGCCCGGAAGGCAGAGAGAGCAGGCGTCTCTGGCTGCAGAGACTCAGCACTTAACAGGCACCACTGTGTGTAGGTTCGGCAGGCAGGCGTCGCTTGCCGGAGGGACCTGTCAGACACCAGTACCAGTAGGGTCAGTAGCAGCAGTAGGGTCAGTAGCAGCAACAGGGTCAATAAGCAGGGACCAGCTGGACACAAGTGCCCTCGGTTGGAATTTCACTCTGTAGGTAAGGGTAGTGTTTACGATGGGGAAGGATGGTGGTGTGGATGCTTATGTCGCTACACACACACACACACACACACACACACACACACATACACACACACAAACGTACAACAGATGGGAAACTGCAGAGGTATATCCTCTCACAAGCACACATTTACGACTACGACAGTAACAGTGAACGCACAATGCACATATAAATGCCATACGATTATCTTGTGCATTTCTCCGGTACACAGAAGCAGTGATCACGAGAAACACTTACACAGTGTGCTCTTTATACCCGAACCCATCAGAACTACCGTACACCGGCTTGAGTACATGTGTAAGTACATGTACACGAATATATACAGGGTATCAAGAAGACTTGGAATATAGTGTATCATGAGGACTTGGACAGTGTGAGCAACCTGAAGTGATTCCCTGTTCTCGTTTCCATCTTTGCTGATGTCGTTTGTACAGAAGAATGATATCTGGCTGCTAACTGTGAGCCATGCAAATAAGCTCCATGATAAAGATCCTGTAATGCCTTCTCTCATGTAAAGACTCTCTGAAAAGCTTAGGATTTTTTGCCACAAGTTTTTTCGATCGTAGCCAAGTGGACCTCTTATTACCCTCCGTGTAAATTTGATTCCAAGTCACCATCGAAATCTTCCGTCGTAACATTTTTACCCCTAGAGTCCCTCCCCCCTCCCATCCCCCGAGTGTGATCTCATGGGTTCAGAGACTCCCCAAGTTTGATCTCACGGACAGAGAGAGAGAGAGAGAGAGAGAGAGAGAGAGAGAGACCTCCTCAAGGACTCTGAAAAAACCTCAGTTGTGACCTCCTCACAGACCCGGAGAGACAGTGAGTGGTTCTTCCTTTCATTCAACATAGCCTGAGAATTTGAGGTGAGTGTGAAAAGCATTTCCCAAGAGCGAGAAAGTGTGTTTGGGGTGCATTAATTTGTATGTTCAGATAAGGTGCGTGATCACGTTTCAGCCAACGTACGTTCATGAGCCGGTCTAAGATGTCAAAGGATGTCTCTGTAAGGTGTCCCAAGCGACCACCTGGTAATTGAGTGTGTTGTCGCCTGGTGCGTGGAGTTGTGTGTGTGTGTGGTCCCCTTATGTCTTCGTTTGTGGTGTGTGGCCCAGGGCCCGCTAATGAGTCCTCCCGCCCACGGTGTGGCCCTCGGGCTGTGCTGCTAGGGCCCACCGCGCACCGTCCACGGAGGGTAGGGGGGAGGCGTCCAGAGACGTTTGGAGTCTGGTTTTCGTCCTGCGTCCAGAGCAGCTATGGGCTGGGAGGTCGGGAGACTCACCAAGAGGATCTGATGTTGGTAGCGTCACCTGGCAGACCTATTGTATACTGGTCACTGTGGGATCTTAAAAAAAAAAAAGATATAGATTGTAAAAAGATATGTGAATGATGTAAAAAAATGAGGACAAAAATGATGTAAACAGTATTATAGTTTGTCTTTCATCTAAGCCTTCCTGAGACGTATGTAGTAGACCCGCTAAGTGAGAGTTGCCTGTCTTTCTCACTACATCTGTATGTAATATTGAACTAATGTTAGAAGCAAGACTTTTCTTATCTCATAGTAGTGTGAGGCTAGCTCTCTAGGCTGGGCATATCTCGTGTCATCATGAATCTACCTCTCTAGACTGGACATTTCTCATGTCATCATGAAGTCGTGTCTGTAGACCACGACGAATGTATGGTTACCATTCAGCAGCACGACCACTATTGCCCTTTATCGTCAGATGTCCTGTTGGCTGCACTACACGTCTTCATTACTACGACACTCACGCCCAAAAAACCGTACATCTTGGTGTTTTCCTACGTATTCAGGTCAGCCGCCTTTGTCCTCAAACTTAACGCTCCAGACTTTGATGTATGTTCTCCCGACCCCTGGTCCTTTTTCTCTTCCCTCCACCCGTCCCGTGTTCCCTCCCTCTGTTCCCTTCAGTCTTTATGTACTCCTATCCTGTGGTCCCTTCCTTTCTTCCCTCCAATCTTTATGTTCACTCGTCCCCTGGTCTCTCCCTCTATTCCCTCCCTCTGTTCCCTCCATCCATGCCGTGGTCACCGTCCTCTGTTCCCTCCACCCGTGCCATGGTACCTCCCTCTGTTCCCTCCAGCCTCTATATCGTCCTCTGTATCTCGTTGGCCAGCCATCTTGACCCTTCTCTCGTCGCCTGTGTTCGTTTCTTCTTCATGGCTAGACCAGGTTTCTCTGACTCGCCCCATCTCTTTGTCCTCATAACCACCAACTATTCGTCCTATTCACTGGAATACTTGTTCTTATTCATTCTTTGTTATCTGCTTTTCAAATATCCTTCCATCTTCCTCCAACTATGCCACATTAATTATATATATTTCGCTTCCTCATTTAGAACTTCAGATATAGCAATATTGAACACGAGAAGTTTCCTCTCTCTCTCTCTCTCTCTCTCTCTCTCTCTCTCTCGCTATTTCTTTCCCTGTCTGTTACCGCTTACTGCACCTTGAGTGATTGAATATACGGTCTTCAGTTTTTGTGTCCGTCTTACTCATTCGAGTTGCTCCCCTTCTTTCATTCCTGCCTGCCTTCATCTTTCTCAACCCCCATCATTCCTGACCGTCTTAGCCACAAGTCTTATCTTACCCCTTTTGTGCCATGGTTCTGCCCAAGTCCCTCCAGTCATCTCGGACCATCTGCCTTTTATCCTAGGCTGTTCGCTTCCTCCTATTGTGGAACCACCGCACCTCCCTCCTGGGACATGTGAAGCCTCCTGGCCTGCGCTCAGCCCCTCCAACTTCCGCATGTTCTGCGAAGGGCGCACTTTTCTCGCTATCTTGCAGGTCGCCTTGCCCATCATCTTCCTTTCTATTTCTCCTCGCAAGCCTTTCATTCCTTCATCTTTTCTCTTCCAATTTAACTGTAGTTTCTCTCGGTCTTCCTTTCACCATTTCGTATTCTTATCTTCCTTTCACGTCCACTTGCTTCGCTTTCACCTCACTCTTATCTCCTGCCCTTCACTGCCATTTCTCCTCCCGGCCCCTTCACCCTCCCTTCTCCGTCCCTTTCCCTGTACCTCCTCTCACATGCCACCAGTTCCTCGCCCACCTCAGCCCTCTTCTCATGTAAACTCCTGGCCCTCCACTTCCTACAACCTTGTCGACTAATAACGTTTGTAGCCTAAGAGATATGTAATATATCTTTAAATGAAACTGTCGAATGTATGATACTACGTATAAATCTGTGACGCCATTAGGGGCGGTCGACTGCCTCTCGACATGGCGCAGTTCGGTGTTGAACGTCCCGATGATAAAATTTCCGTCGTTGGCGATGTTTTTCTGATTCTTGTTTGGTTTTCACTCGGTGTCCGTGCATTGGCCTTCCCTACCCTACTCCTCCCAGGCCACACCGCCTCATGCAGACGGGCAGTAGGTGCGGGTCTGATTAGCATTGAATTTACACACAAGGGTACGTGGCTACGTCTAGGTGGAGGCAACTACAGAGTTTGCAGTGGGGACAATATATCTACTGGTGGGCCTGCGTGGGCCCTGCGACCCAGAGGTGTCCTTATCCTGTGAGAATGGAAGGAATGAAATTTATGGCATTGTGTAATACAAAGCGATTTGACGTGAGACGTACGTACACAGAGCATCATAATAGGTATGCACATTACAAGTGCGAGTTGCATGAAAAGAATTACGATAGATTCACAAGCCAATTACATAAGCATTGAATATAAGTGTGTGTTTGGAATAGTAAGCAGAATCCAGACTGTGTAGTGTATTCTTCCTAACAACGATAGAGAAACAAACGGACAAAGATGCATTACACATGGGACATATGACGTTCCGGAATGTACTCATGACAGGTATGATTACATAAGGTGTCTGTATGGCTCAGGAATTATGGCTAGTGTCCGAATGTCCTCAAGGGTATGACTATCAAAAAGACAATTAAAGTTTTTTTCTTTGTTAGCTAAGACGGTACGGTCAGCTCAGGCCCTAATCAAGGCTATCCCATTAACGATATAT
>JAYMFT010394483.1:0-19422 GCA_038088735.1 Panulirus argus
AGAGAGAGAGAGAGAGAGAGAGAGAGAGAGAGAGAGAGAGAGAGAGAGAGAGAGTTATATGGGTGTAACATATCCACATGTCTTCTTTCATTTCTGCAACTAGTACAACATCGGGTCAAGCGAGACAGTTGTTGTCCGGATGTGGAGCTGAGGTCAGGTCAGGTTCGTGTGATTCTCTCTGACCTTCGTAGCCCAGGACCGGGTGTGTCAGTGACGCGTTCCTCCTGTCCAGAAATGGCAGGCTCTCCTATCACAGTATCATTCTTACAAGTCTACAAGCTCTCTGTTATCATAGCAAATCCCTTTATCCTACACGCAGAACACTTCTTCATCTTCTGCTGCAAGACAAGGCCACTTCTACGAGAGATCGAACATCTCTTGTCGAGGTATGGAATCCTCCTTCTTGCCTCTGTATGTCAGGTACTGTTGGATGATCTACAACCGAAGGCTTTTCCAACCATATTTCTAAATCCTGCATTACTGCAGACAGATTTCAGTGCATGTTATTAAGAGCACGATATTGTTTATAGCAGCAGGATTCCTTCTGGCAAGGCACCACTTGCCCTGCAAGGCGTCTCCCAGCTCCTGCAAGGCCTCTTCCAGCTCCTGCAAGGCCTCTCGCAGCTCTTACAAGGCCTTTTTCAACTCCTGCAAGAAATTTCCTCAGTACCTTTAACCTTTCACCCATTTTCTCCTGTTGACAGATCTACCAGTACAACAAGGTCACTGTTAGTATCTCCAGTATTCTTCAAGTACTGTCAAATCCTCTCCAAGTAAACTCTGCGAATCTCCGCTGCCTATAGCTGGATCAGAAGACCTCCTTGTGGGCGTCGAGTCTCCGAGATGAAGCCGTTATATGCGGTCTCACTTCGCGATGGAATTAGGGCTCGCCGTGCCACGTCAGTCCACCCCTCCGTGTTGCGTGATCTGTATCTGGCTAGCGGCGTTATGTGGGTTGGCTCTGTGTTGCTACCAGCGCAGAGCGAGAGAGAGATAACGTAGCCGACGGATGAGAAGGGCAGATTCTTTTTCCCTCAGAAGAAAGCTGAAGAGAATAGAAAGGAGTTCAGACAGAACCAGACCAACTGAGTCCTTTAGAGACTGCACGTGAAGAGTGGATGAGATCAAGAAACATGGATATAAATGTGGTATGGATTAAAAACAGATTTTTATATCTCACAACATGGCGCAGGTAATGTCAGTCGTGCGCTTAAAAGGTTGCGTTTGTCAGTTTTGTATTTAAGCATATCTAAGATGATGATCTGGAAGCCATACATTTTGGAAAATGAAGTACTTCGCCTGATTCGAAGAAAAGAGTTTGTGTCCATTACTAAAAGTGAAACCAAACAAGTCTAACCTTCAAAAGCATTTGATCATTATGCAAGCAAATATCAAATCACCTCTTGATATTTTCTGATAAAGAATAGTTTGATTCGTTTAGCTGGCTCCCCATAGGTCTCGTTTCTCAAACTGTCTGTGTCTCACTTCAAGTATGGTGACCAAACCTGAACATAATATTGAAAGTGAAGACGCACCAGTGAACTGCAAATTGTAGCTATTACTTTATTTGAGTTAAATTCCAATATCATAACTATAAATCCCAGAACCTTGTTCTTATTCACTGCTTTCGCAATGCTTATTTGGCTATAGGTCGCCAGATATTATCAAAACCAAGTTTTTTTTTTTATTTACCTTTCTTTTCGTAGCTCAACGGAGCCCTTCTCGTTTGTAACCAACGAACTGCAAAACTCTGCACTTATCAGCATATCAACATTCACTTGCCACATGTGAGAGTCCATCAGTTCGTCTACGTCCGACTACAGCTGTAAACAGACGTTCAATCTTTTTACTGCTTTTTTTTTTTCCCCATGTTTAGTATCGTCTGCGAATTTCGGTATTTTACAACATCCATTATCAACGTCATTTATGCATTGCCACAGACCTTCCTGAGCGCTAATAGGTCAAGTGTGATGTGAAAATGTGCGCTAGTTACAGGGAACACTGCCATTGTGAAGGTCATTGAGAGAATATGTATAATTTTATGGAGAAGAATGTTGGTATAGATTAGCACCTTTATGCAAACGTTCGTCGAATGGTGTTATACGTAAAGAGAACGTGGACTGGAGAAGGTGGACCGTTCTCTAGATGACGCAGGTAGAATCACAGAGAACATTACACCATCAGACTCTTCGATTAGGTAAGAGGATAATAAATGCAAATTCGTCTGAGGATTTTATCCACACTGTACACATTCCCACAAGAGACAGTCACCTCATGCAACACACGAATAATGTCTACGATAGCGTCACCTGTGTTTGGTTCCTTCGAATATTAAGACGTCTGCAACTGCTCTACTAAAGAGAATGAGGAGAGCGAAGAGAATCGAGCAAATTGCAGAAGAGGGTTGTTTATGGCACAAAAGGTGTTTTGAAAGTCGTGTCGGCATGACTTATGCCACGATCACAACAGGTGAAAGTTGTGGGGGACCAGTTCTGTTAACGATTTGTTTGTTGTGGTGTTAAGATTGTTGATAGTGTGTTGTTTAATGGCGTTGTAGGCTAGGGTGTAATCTGTCTTTTAATTTTCTTTTTTTGTCTGTTAAAGTGACTTGTACGCTTCAGTGCATTTTGTATTGTCTCTGTACGGTTGGAGAACTCCTTTAGCCCTAGACGTATTTTGTACTGTTGTTAGTGCATGGCTGAGTTGTAGTCTTCGGCAAATAATCTGTAAAGTTTTCAGTATTTTTTTCTGAGAAACTTGTAGTTTTAGGTGTATTTTTTGCAATGTTTAGAGTGTATTGTTGACTGTAGTCTTAAATGTGTTTTTGTAAGGAAAAGCTTCACCTAGAGGAGGGAAACAACAGCTCCAGATAAAGGGAAGTGACGATCCAGCGAAAGGGAAGTAACAACTCCAGCAATAAGAAAGTAGCGACAACTCCAGCAATAAGAAAGTAACGACAACTCCAGCAACAAGAAAGTAACAACAGTTCCGCTAACAGAGGAGTAGCATCCGCTACAGTAACAGGGAGTTAACAACAGTTCCAGTAACGGGAAAGTAACAACAGCTCGAAAAGCAGGGAAGTAACACCTCGAACAAAGGGAAGTAAGAATAGCACAAGCAACAGGGAAGTAACAACAGCTCCAGCGACGAGAAAGTAACAACAGCTCCAGTAAAAGAAAAGCAGCAACAGCTCATCAACAAGAAAGTAACAGCAGCTCCAGCAACGAGAAAGTAACAACAGCCCCACCAACACCGTCACAAACACCCTCCTAAATCACCAAGCATCCATTAAAAATATTTTTACTACTTCTGCCACATTAACAGGCGAAGAACGTGTGGTTATTTTCTCCCTCCCTCCCTCCCTTCCTCCCTCTCTTCGTATACCTGCCTCTCTCCCTTCCTCCCTACCTACCTCCCTCCCTCCCTCCCTCCCTCTTTCTGCCTCTTTCCTTCCTATTCTCCCTCGTCCTCCCTTCCCTCCCTCCCTTACTCGCTGGCATCCTTCTGTTTACACTCAGTCCACACGATCTCCTGCCGGCGGGCCGCGCCATAACGCAGCGCCTTACAACGGATGAATTAGGCCACAATACAGCGCACAAAGGCAACATGCCATTTGTGTTGTAAACAGAGCGTCTTGAGCTCCGTATCACGCCGGCCATCGGGTGGTGTGTGTGTGTGTGTGTGTGTGTGTGTGTGTGTGTGAGTTTTTTTCTTTTTTTTTTCCAGCTCCTGAAGGCGTCGCGCACAGGCGAGGCGACCACCATAAAACTACAGGAGGCTGGTTGCCTGCCGCCCGCCCGCCCCATAAATATTTTTACTCCAACGATTTGCTGCCAGCGCCTAAAATACGAGCCCATCTTTCTTTTCAAACACTACATTTAACGCCGGTGGTACCGGCGGGGTCTAAACCGAAGGGCGCAATCAACCCCCGGCCACCGACTCTGAGCGGTTCCTAATAGAGTCGGTTTTGCCGTACTTGTCAGGCAGGAGGGTTGAGTCTCTCTAACCCCCCAGTCCTATTATAGACGGTGGTATGCAAAAGAGGGCGACAATGGCGGCACTATTTATGATATTGATGTTATTAAGACCAATAATGCCGATAAATTCTACCCGTAAACCTAGCTGAAGGTTCCTGACGGCTATGATAGCGAAGCCCCGACGAGGTGCTCCGCCCAAGCATCCCAGTCCCCCCCCCCACTCCAAACACCCCCGCGAGAGCATCGAGGGCATTCAGAACCGAGAGAAGTTGATCGAGTCAGACTACAGGATCTTATTTAGTGAGGCATTTGTCGTTCGCCTCCGCTGAATAGTCACTCCTGGTCTTATGAAGCCGAGCGGGCGAGCGAGCGAGCGAGCGAGGGTTTATACATGAGTGTGTTTCTAACGAGGGGACCTTCAAGTCAAGGACCGACCCACTGCTTCAACGCGGTCTCATTCTCACGCAGCTCAGGCCGACAGACAGGCGCAGCTCACCCTCCTCAGTGTTTTGTATCAAAGACAACTCGCTCAGCTGGGGCTTCCACTGCTTCTTGGGGAATTCTCTCTCCGAATGGAAATCTTTTTCGTTTCTGCTTGACAGGATCACCGAGGAAACGAGGTGATGTCTGATCGTATGAGAGATTCTGACATTATTATTGTCCACTGTCGGACACAGCCTCGAATGGACGACCCAGCAGTGGTCTGTTGCTGTTTGAAATCCATTGCAAGTCATCTATTAGGGACGTGCGTACGCTTCCTGTATTCCCAAGTGCGTGGCGATGCAGATGAAGGTGTTAAACCAACTAACTAAGTTATACATACATATTCTGGACTCCTGCAAAAGATTTGTCGCTTCGAGTCACTACTGCTTCGTCTGTGTCCCTGACGGGTATCATGCTTGCTTCAGGGAGGGCGAGGCTGAGAAGGGGAGTCTGTCTTGGTCAGCGGTGATGACACACTCGCCAAGGGTGGTGCGCCCCGCCACGGAGACAACTTTTTCAGCCTGTCTCTGTTTTATCGCCCCTCTTCGGTGTTTATGCTTGCAATATAATTTACCTTCCTGTATTTGTTTAACCATAGTGAGCCATTTATCTCACGGGGTAAAAAGTATGTATGATACAGAACTCATTTATCAAGCGGCTTAACGAACTCCTTACATGCCGAAATAAATCAGATGTTCGCTCTTTCTCTCTCTCTCCCAAGCACTCGTATATGCATTAAACAAACATTTATATCCAAGCACGCGCGACGCACACCCAGATACAAGAGGAGGAGCGCGTACAGCCAGGAATATTCAAAACCTCTCGAACATATCTTCATAAATTCCTTGTAAACCTGAGCACTTTATTGAACACAAATTTAATATTCTCAGAACACTACCACCCCTCCCTACCCCTTCCTTCCTCCCTCCTCCCCCTCCCTCTCCCCCTTCTCCCCCTCCTCCAACGTGCGAGCAAACTTTATTTACATCTCCCAATTTTGGGGATCAACCTCCTCTATCTCTCTTTTTTCCCCCCTAACCTTATAAATGTTTCTCACAAGACTAGAATGTGAATCCTCTTATCGTGCCATAAAACGCGCTACGTGCTCCGTTAAGACTTAGCTTTTAATCCTCTTCCGGGCCATTGTTTTCTGGGCGATCCCTTCCACCACCACCCAGGGGCTATTAAATCCCACGCTGGAGTTACTCTCTTGTCTCAACCTTGCGATTTTTATGGGATTTTATGATACACGATCGTCTTTTTCAGTACTTTATCAAGCGGGAAGTAGTGGTGCGTGCTTGACCGTGGAGACATTGTTCTATTGGCAGTTCATACAGGTAATGGTTCTCCATTCAACACGTGAATACCACGGTACGACCCTTGAGTACAACGGTACGACCCTTGAGTACAACGGTACGACCCTTGAGTAACAACGGTACGACCCTTGAGTACAACGGTACGACCCTTGAATAACAACGGTACGACCCTTGAGTAACAACTGTACGACCCTTGAGTAACAACGGTACGACCCTTGAGTACAACGGTACGACCCTTGAGTAACAACGGTGCGACCCTTGAGTAACAACGGTACGACCCTTGAGTAACAACGGTACGACCCTTGAGTGCAATGGTACGACCCTTGAGTAACAACGGTTCGACCCCTGAGTAACAACGGTACGACCCCTGAGTAACAACGGTACGACCCTTGAGTAACAACGGTACGACCCTTGAGCACGGCGGTAAAACCCCTAAGCACGGCGGAACGACCCTTAAGCAAACGACCAATAGTTTATTCAAGAAGAACGTGAATACGACGATACGACTCTTGAGCACGACAGCACGACCCTCGAGCACGTTGGTGTGACCTCTGGTCTCACCATTTGGGATCGGGGCAGAGGTCACACCATCATACCCCAAGAGTCGTTCCATCGTGCTCAAGGGTCGTACTGTCGTGCTTAGTGAGCTTAAGAAGAGGGTGTACCAGAAGACATGTTTCTGCATTAGATTTTAAGAATTAGAGACCAGAGCCCTACTGTAATTACTGGGTAATGGCAACCTTCATTCATTAAGAATGCAAATATTCGCCAAGTCGGACACGAATGAGGATTACAAGGGAAAAAAAAAGCAAATAATAAGCTGTGGAAATTATTACCAAGTCAGGCACACGGGGTCACGCCGCTCGGCGAGTTTGGAACGCTGTGTCGTGCTGACGAAAGAATAACGAGACAAAAAAAAAGAAAAGAATTGGAATAGAGAGAGAGAGAGAGAGAGAGAGAGAGAGAGAGAGAGAGAGAGAGAGGGTGTCGGATAGAGAGAGAAAAAGAGAAATATGATAAATACACCACTGACAACAAACGAGATTCCCTGATCCGATAACAGGCTGCAGAAGCTGGGTAAGTCAGCCCAGAAATAAGTCAACGTAATTAGGGAAATGAAAATAATGATAGAGAGGCATGATAAATGGTTATAGACAGGCACAATAAATGATGATAGAGGGACGGTGTAATAAATGAAAAGAAGGAAAAAATTAGAAGCAATTGTAACAGATATAATATAAGAATAAGAATGTAAAGATCCATTTTCATTTAATCATTTATCATTATCATAATTCACTATACTTGTTCTTATAATGACTTTATTTTCTTATTCTTTTCTCTCCAATTTCCGTGTCCTTTCTCCTTTAATATACTTCTTCTCATGGCCGATATAATTTACATATAGATTTACGATATGTTTTCTAAGAATTTAGTCGAATATACAACCACTCAAAGGACCATAATATCCATCTATTTTATCGTTACTCCCTGTCTTTATCGAAACTTCCCCTTCCCTCCCCCCCTTCCAGTGTCGACACTGGCTCCCCCCTTCCCACGTAGGCACCCGCCTCTCCCATTACGGAGGCGATGCTCGCATGTTTCACGTGTTGTATACTTACCACTGTGAGACAATCACAGACTCGGTTCAATTTTCCTAATGCAAACCTTACCTCACTCTCTGCTGTGAGGATGGTCGCTGTAATGGAGTGTGTATATGTGTGTGTGTGTGTGTGTGTGTGTGTGTGTGTGTGTGTTCAAACTGGAGTATGTATATTTTATTCAAAACTATATGCACACACGTATATTCATTTCTATAAGTGCATTCATGCCTTATGACTTAGAAGAATTGATGGAGAGAAAATTTAAATTCATTCAAGCTCGTCTTTTCATGTGTCTCTCTCTCCCTTTGATATGATGATATACAGTGGATTTCCTTTTGAAACTTTTAACAAGATATATTCTGGCTTGCTTTAATAGCATAGAACCATGTTTTGACATGGCCTAATTCGACCCAGCTAATGAAGCAAGGTGTCCATAAAATACCCACCACCCCCCTGCCATCACCCAACACGACCAAACATGAGCTTGCATAGCCGAAGTAGCCCTCAAGGCAAGAGATGATTAACTGAATAGATGCTTTCAGTATCTAAGACTTTCAGAGGCATTCATAAAACTTACAAGCGTGTGCATTTCATAAGGATATGTATTTTACAAACACATGAATTTCACAAGCGTCTGCGTCGCTTTGAAGCAATTGCCCAAGGTTTGGTTCAGTGTTTTGTCTACCTTCAGTCAAGTTTGGGATAAAATCTGTCTAAGAAATCACAGGTGGTTGAGACCGGTGTCTTGGTCATTGTACTGTTAAGTGATTTCGCATTTCCTTATTTTCTCAAGATCTGTCGAAGGGTTTTGTCCAATATTTTTCCTCTGACTCTGGAAGAGATTTTTAAAGTGCAGGTGCTGGCAGAAAGTGTCTTGGGACTCCTTGTCTTGTCGTTGACCTATAACTCACAAGTTATCTCTCGCTTCTGACGCTTCCTTCTGGCTCTACGCTCCGTTACGCAGCGTTGCGGTTCGCCTCGCTAAAGGCTACGCATTTAGACAATAACGCACGTATAAACGTAAGCGAAAACACACTCAGTTTGTCTCTGTCTGTCTGTTTGTCTGCCTGTCTGTCTCTTTCCCTGTGTTTCAGTATATCTGTCTAGATTTGCATTTATATATGTATGCAAGTACGTATGTATTTTTCTACCCATTTACCTGCCTTTTATATATGTATCAGTTAATATTAAAGGTATACACTTTTACCCGGCGCTAGTTGTCATTCCTCTGAACTTTGAAACCCTCTTACACACGTGGAGTATCATGTCCTTCTTTTGTGGCACTAGGAGACTGCTGGTCTCGTCTCCTTCCTCCTCCTCTCTCAGGGATTTTGGTGAAAGTGTTGTCATAGTCCTTTGTCATCTTCGACCACCTTAGGGTGATGGCATACATCTATGAATTCTAAACATTCTTCCATCGTTTCTCTAACTGCTCTATGTTTTCTAACCCATAGATCCCACTTGAGGTGTTCTGAAAGTTAATCTCTGATAGAAGGACTTCTTCATTTCATCCTATGAAAAGCTGTGTAGCTCAGGGTTCTCTTCTGTAGTTGAGCATCTTTCTCCTCTCCATAAATGAACATCTGCCTTCAGCATCTACTCCAGTTTTCACTCTGAAACTGATGATTCCTCTCTACATACACGTACTTCAGCTCCTTTTCCTCTCCGCTCCTGACTATAATACTCATTCTTTTTCTTGTACTGAACATATTTCTTTCTCCGATTTGGACCCCTGAAGCCTTTTGGAATGAGGGGTTAGTAACCTGGTTGAATCAGGTAGTATAAAAAACACAGCTTCTGCTTGCACCTTTTTCTAATTGTCATTCATTTCCTACCATTAAATTTCAGGATATTACAATTCCTCCTTAGAATAAAGCTGATTTGTTGGTCCTAACCATGATCACTCTGCTCTGGAAACCCAACATAATGGACATTATAAACATATTTCACAAAGGCAGAGTGGAATCAAAAGCCTTCCGCAGTAAGAACTCTCACGCTATTACCTCTCTTCCTTTCTCTTCACTGTGATGTTGCTTCCGTCTCTCTGTTCTGCAGGTATTATTTTGGCCTCTGCTCCCTTGAGCTTTCTGCATGTGTACCAGCCACTAAGACTTGGACTCATGGCATATGATTGGCTGCTGTTTCCCATATTTTCTACGTGAAGATCAGTCATACTGGAGTTGGTTGTTAGAATACTTCCTCTTCTCAAAAAACGAAGCCATAGAATTATCTCCCCTCATTTGTCTTTCCCTCTTTCTATATTCCTTCAACCTTTAAGAGCCACGTCTAGAAACATCTAAGAAGCTGTTTCTTTTTCATATATTCCTCATTTTTCCTTTCGTTCGAGATGTCCATAACTGGGCAGGTTTTGTATTGTATTATGCACTACTGTGCCTCCAAGAGCGGGTGACTGCACTCTGAACCACACACTGCCTGCAGCAGATACGCTGTAAGACTGAGTGAATGCACCCTGATCCCTAGAACACTACCAGGAACTCTCTCGTAACTCGGACAGTGTGATGTCTCACATAGCCTTTCTGTAACACGGAGATATGTTCTGTCTTCTCCTCGGATGTAAATCATCACATGAGATTAGACGCTGTAGCTGATTAGCAGATCATTATATCAAGTTCTTACTTTCTTATATACCAAAACACTGATCGCAGGTTCACCCCTATATTTGTATATATACCTAGTTTATATATAAATACTCCAGAGAACGGCAAATGGCTATTCATCGTCCAAATCCCAAGGGCAGGACGAACAGCTGGTCCTGCTTTGAGGCCACTATCTGGACCGAGACTCGAACACGGACCTGTTCATTCACAGCCAGCAATTACCACCACTGTTCATGTTTGGGCAAGCACTCACATTAACAAACTAGCAGGTCAATAAGCACAACATAAAAGCAAAACAAGCAAAACCAAAGACCGTCAAGAAAAATAGGAAACAAAATAAGAACAGTATACCTCAAAACGTTTCAGAAAAAGAGATCATGTTTAAAAAGACTGATAGACTGGTAGATTCACAGGTGTAGCGAACCAGACAGTTAATGAGGTACAGTGATCTATAACGAGAGCGATCGAGAAAACAAAATGATTTGGTTGGTTCTTCGTCATTAGTGGCAAAAGTTAAAGAATATTAAGACATCCAAATACCACCAAATTCGGTAGACGGGAATCCTCTGCTCTCCTGTGGAAGCAGTGGGAAGAGAACCATGGACCAGCCAAGAACAAGTAGATCTTGTCCTCCCAAGGATGGATTCCTTGCGATTCTGTGAGTGACCTTGAGGGGCTGATGTTAGGCTGGGTCCTTGGACCGTGTAGAAGAGAAATGCCCCTAGTTTAGAACGATAACCAAAAGGTGTATAGATACGGGTATATGTTATCAGCTGCTTCGACATACCCCGTGAAATGCATTTTAGCTTAAGTATACTACTCGATTATATGCACTTTCTCCCTTCACGTCTGATTCATATGAGGCCATCATTCCACCTCTGTATATTGCCTTATAAATTATTCCACTGTCAATGTATATGGCCCCTAACTCATCCTCTAAAGTGAATATCTATGTACTGAATACATGGGGGCTCTCAGGTTACATTTATAGCTTTCCTAATATATTACTCAACTATCCATGTGTATGGGTAATAACCCAACCTTTAACGTGAGTATAAATGTACTCAATACATGGAACCCTCAACCCAAGTTTGTAATTTGCCTTCCATATTTACCTGTCTTTGTACAGTTCTATACACTGGAGTCTGTCGAGTGCCTGTAATCATACACCATAACTTGAGGGGCTGGAGAATGAGAGAGACGAAACTGGACGAAAGTTCGACCAGCCTAGGCTAGGCTGAAGCGTTTTCCCCGACCAGAGGTCTTCTTCAGATTCCGCGTATACGCCGCCCCAAGTACAGCAAGTTACGCCTCGACGCAAACCTTGCCTTACCCACACCTCACCACTATTCCCTTCACTCTACACCCCCAACACCCGTCTCTTCCGCCAGTACACAGCCGCAAAGCCACACAATACACTCGGCGCACACACACACACACCCCACTCCGGCTCTACACCCAGACACATACATCATCTCTCATTATAGACTTCCTTTGTTCTCCCCGGAGCCAGCGATCATGTCCAGAGTTAGTACGTTCGTCAGTGCGCATTATCCCTGGCAGCTGTGATGTATTGCAGGTGCGCAGCTGCAGCTGAAACACCTGCCACAACACCAGCCGCAACACCTGCCACAACAACAACACCCGCTTGGGCTCCTCCGCACCACACGCAACACTGCCGGCGCGAGACTTCCCTTGTGTTACTGAGTCTGTGTTTGACTTTGTCATTGTGTGTGTGTGTGTGTGTCTGTTTATTCTTTCCCTGTCTGCTTGTCTCTTTCTTTTGACACCTGCTGACAGCCGCTATTTGCTCTACGCGAATAAGAAATCTCGAGTCTTAAGAAGGCGTGTGTCCTGACGAAGGAAAGGAAGGTCACCCAAGTACATGAAGAGAGAGAGAGGGAGGCAAAGCAAGCAAGGGTCACGACCTGTCTCTTTCCTGTTTTCTGTATCGCCCAAGGTCTTATGCCAAGACTGGCTCGAGAGTTGACGTCATCATGATTCATTTGTATGGTTGTGACGTCAGCTACACTGCATGGGAGGGTGATTTTGATGGCTATTCAATCTTGTATGACTGAGCGATTTTGTGATATGCTTATATCTCTTCTGCCTGCGATTAATATCTTATTTGCATCGTCGGAGATATCTCGAGGTCACATTGCACATCCATATACAGTGTACGTGTGTGTGTGTGTGTGTGTGTGTGTGTGTGTGTGTGTGTGTGTGTGTGTGTGTGTGTGTGTGTGTGTGTGTGTGTGTTTGCAGCTGTTTGTAAATTCGTCTGTCTTGTGACCTCTGTGATACGATCATGTAACTGTCTGTAGCTTTTGTCTGTCTATTTTTAGGATGTCAGAGTTTTCTTAAGCTGTTACGGTGAGTTATTTATTTTGATCCAGTGATGAAGTTATGTCGCCAGATCATCCCATTTATGAAACGATTGATAGGAAAAAGGGGAAAGAAGTCTTGTGTCGTAAACGCTACTTTTCCCTTAGCAAACAGGCACAGTTCTCCTGTATTAGAACAAAGCAAAATAAACAAAAACAACGGAGAAACGAATTGCTCCCCTCTAAAGTTCAGTGACAAAATACTTTCAAAATCTGACATTTAAACATTTCAGCTCTTGCTGAAACCAGTGTCTATCACATCAGTCGAGGATTTCTGTTTACCAAGTAATTCCCGTCACTCGTGGGACCACCGCCTCTCTTTCATGCTAATTTGCATATTGATTTGCATAATATGTAAACGATATATCCTTTATGCCTCAGAATGAATTGTTGTTTAACTTGAAATATTTGATATTAGATTTAGGGGTTATCATGATCGTTCCTTAAAATAGTTGCTTCCTCTCGTAGAGTGGGAAGTTGAATATCAATTCTTTTTTTAAATTCATATCTTTTGAAAATGATTAGATTATACATCGTGACAAGACGGTCATTTTTCTTCATGTCTTTCATTATTCACAGATATTTTTTCTTTCTGATGTATACATATGAAAAGTTTAAGGTTATTCATCCACTGAGTTCACGCGAAATGGAAAAATTAAATGTGCTTCTGTGAGTGTAAACATAAACAGTAAATGAAACCTATGTAAGTGTAAATTCCACCCTAGTCAGCACTGCAAACTATTCAGAGATCTGATTAGATCGAAGGTTTTCCCTGTTAATTGCTTGTCCAGTGTCAAATCAGCAACTTCAGCTTGTCCACTGTCAAATCAGCAACTTCAGCTTGTCCAGTATTGCATCAGCAACTTCAGCTTGTCCAGCGTCAAATTAGCAACTTCAGCTTGTCCAGTATTGCATCAACAACTTCAGCTTGCCCGGTATCACATCATCAACTTCATCTTGTCCAGTGTTACATCAGCAACTTCAGCTTGTCCAACGTCACATCAGCAACTTCAGCTTGCCCTCTATCACATCAACAACTTCAGCTTTAACTTGGACCGACGTGAAGTCTGGAATCTGTCTGTTACATTGGCCAGGGAAAGACGTGCAGCTTAGGATCTGTCTGACGTGGGGGCGGCCACGTCTCCGACATTCAAAACATGTCTCTTTCATTGCCACGTCTTATGAATAATCTCCCACGATTTTCCAAAACTCCTGGGAGAAAATTCATTTCGTCAAAACCCCCAACACGTCAAACCGGTCAACAGGTGTCAGGGACGCATAAATAAGTTGCAGGATACCTACTGATGCCGGGCTGCGAGGAACAATTTGGAGGTAAATAGATAAAATAAAAAAAAAAAGATTGGAGTGTGGAGGAGTTTGTGTTATATGCTTATATCTGGAGTGTTATATACTCACCTGTAGTAAGTGATTGGCAGGTGTGCTTATTGGGTCTGTGGTATACAAATGCATTTTCAATCTTTGACAAATGGTCTCATCAATCACTTACCTGTCAATTTGCATTTTCTTTTTCTAAAATGCCTTAAATACGATACGATTTTGAACTTTACCACAAAATTCACTCGAGATGTATTTTGTTCTTTTTTTTTAGGGTTAGGTTTAGTCACGGAAGACCTGAAATGTAAGAATTTTCGTGGGGGGGCTTCCCACAGGGCGGGGTATCCCCTTCGTCGGGAATGTTTGGGAAAGAGCCCCAGAGACCTTAGCCCTAAGGGCGTGGACGCCACTCAAACAAGGGGTGTAGGGGTGTTTATAGGAGACACACCCTACTCTCCCTTCCCCAGGATGTTGTGGACACCCACACGACACCCCTGAGGAAGGGAGAACCAACCCAAACAACATGTTCCGGACGCAACATGATCCATAAGTTATAAGGAAACCTACAGGAGCTAGTGTCTTTACGAAGCACCCTCACTAATGGACTGGTGTCGGAACTCCTAGTAACGCAGTCGCTGCTGGTCTGAGGCTCACTAGCGACACCTCGTGAACGCTGCAGAAGTCACCGCCGAGCCTCGGCCTAGCCAGCCACTCTCTGGACGATCCTTGGTCGAGCTCTGCTTCAGGAGTATCGATACCACACGAGAACGACATATCTCTTAAGCTTTCTTTTATATATGCAGATGCCTCTCAGGTGTGCTGGCGACAGATGTCTTTGGGTGTTGATGTGAGACTCAGGGCAAAATCGGGCAACTGTTAAATAGCTGAAAGAAACATGAGGCAGCCAGCGGACTGATGTTCCAATCAAATACGTGAGAACCTCTCTCTCTCTCTCTCTCTCTCTCCCTCTCTCTCTCTCTCTCTCTCTCTCTCTCTCTCTCTTTCTCTCCCCCATGCACAGGATAAAACTGGGTTGTTCTCTCTCTATCAAATGCCATTATTATTTTTTTTCCTAGACTTATTGAATCAAGCTTGACATCTGTAGGACGTTTTCCTTTTCCCCCAGTAGGATGCTGGAGAATTGTAAGCTGAATTCAGATTCAGTTTGATGTGAATTCGATCGCAACGGAAGATATAAACTACTTGTTGCAGTAGTTGTAAACTGTTTTCACTGAGTTGTCGTCTTCTTTCAAGTCACTGTCAGTGAGATATGATACTAATTTGAATATGCTAAATCCTCTTTAGCCTTTAGGATGTTTTCATCATCTTATTAGAATATGTGACACTTGTTTATGCTATTGTAGATGATTTACATGTGAATGCTTAATCTTGCATGTGGTATGATTGTGTTCTCGTGTTGGTTCAGATCAATCGGGCATTGTCAAAGTGCCTTCTGTAAGTTCCGACACCGATGGTGTAAATTTGTAAATATCTTTCCCCTAAAAGCATGCACACACGCACACACAAACACACACACACACACACACGCATATACACACTACAGTGGTATTTCCACCATTTGCACATCACATGTGTACATTTCCTGTGTGGATCCCCTCGTGTGCACAGTATATATGTGACATCCACCAAGCTACTATCCACATCGCACGGTCCATTAACTCACTATGTATCACCAAGTATTTAACACTAGGCACGCCCACCACGCAAAAAAAAAAAAAAAAAAACTCCCACCACATTTTTCCATTACGTTCAAGCCATCTGGGCATTTTTCCATCACATTTCCCAAACACCACCACACACACACACCGGCCCGACCCGTCCTGCCCCAACCAACTGCCTCCCTGACCTGCTCTACATCAGCATTGTTTCATTGTGTTTCCCGCGCGTGTGAGTCATTCCCCGGCTGTCGTTAGCCTTCGTCAGGGGAGATGAAGAGGCACAGTAACCATAAGATACCTACAGTTTCCCCCTACCCCATAAAGAGGCCACGGCTTACAATCGCCTCGTTAAATGAAGCCATATGTTCCTATAAAGCTAAAATACGCAGTCATTTCTACGGCCGCCCAATAGTAACTGTCAGCAACTAATTATTAGAGAATACCACTATCCCCACCCGCCCGCCTGCGGCTGTGGGTCCCCGATCCTCCCCTATCCCCCCGCCCCCCCTCGCCCCCCCCCCTTAAGCGAGGGGCTAGGTGGGTGTGTGGATGGGACACGGAGGCCTAGCCTGTAAACTACCTCTGATACACGATTATGGCACTAAACGACTTTACGTAATGAAAAACCAATAGTTTTCGATATATTTATATATCTAACTGCTCTATGTCACTAACAGATATTATCACTATACCTCTTGTTTAAATGTTATTGCTCGATCAGCCGCGCGAGATAGATGCCCACCTCCCTATTGGTGGAGCGAGTCCTACAGTACACTCCTCAGCCAGCACGCTATAGGTTGGCTCTCTACGAACATAGAATTATTGTCGTTTGGCAAAAGCTGTTCGTTAGTACATAGCAAGAGGAGTCCCCACTGGTTTGACGAAAAGTCCAGGGTAGGGGTACATAATGAGACCCCGAAAAAGCTGGATCATTCATGGTGTGTGTGTGTCAGTGTGTGTGTGTGTGATTACCAGTCTATGACTACGTGCAGAAAGTAGGCAGACACTCATGTCGCACTGCCCATTAAACACATACCTTAGCTCTGATTACTTTTAAGAATGTTCAGATTCCTTGTACTTATATTACATGTTCACCTAGTGAATTCCAGTTGTCAACTGCACTGTTATATAAAGAAAGATTCCAACTTTCCTTCTATCTGTTTCCTGTCTAACTTTCCATTCCTCTCTTAGTCTCCTCCATCTCAGCTCTAAATTATCTGTCTTTATCCAAATCAGTTAGTCTCCTCGGAATCTTAAAGTCATCTTAAGATTCCTTCTCTCCCTTCTAGCTTTCAAGGAAGGTAACCACACTGCTATATAAACCTCTCTTAATAGCCGCAAATCTGGGCACCTCTCTAGTTGCACATTTCTTCACTCTTCCCACACCGTCTGTATATTTCGTTAGCTGTTGGTTCCAAAAAAAAAAACATGATACGTCTTCTGTCCTAGGTTTCATATACATAATAATTCTTAACCATTTATAAACCTGAATATTATCATGTTTGTCAGTAATGCATACAGTGCCCTATTATTCTCTTTAGCATGTCTACCAAATGATAATTTTTTGCGTCAAAATCCCAAGATCTTTCTCAAAATTCGAGTCGACTTTTCTCTCCCCATGTAACCCATAGTTCCACACCTGGTCGACCCGATTCCCTCCCCTAGCTACCAGTATCAGGCTTCACCGTCCAGCTATACCAGGCTGTCAGGACATCCAAGTCCCCTGCGGCACTTGACAGTCTCCCACGTTATTTCACACAGCTTCTTAAATTCACACACGCTGTCTGCATTAGCCATGTCCTCAGTCATTCTGTTTCATTCATCCGCTACTCCTACACAATGAAAGTACTTCTTAAATCTATTTTTACAAGTTCGTTACTTGATTTCATGTTACGTCCTCTGATTGCTCTATATTACATCTCTCGAGGAGCTGGTTACTGTACTCGTCACTAAGCTGTTTTGAAGTCTCAAAGGCTGTGATCAGGTCACCCCTCAGTTTTCACTCTTCCAAAGTTGTCAAATTCAAAGCTGCTTACCTTTCCCCGTAACTTAACTCTCTTAAATCTGGTACCATCTTTGTTGCCCTCTTCTGTGGTGTGTGTGTGTGTGTGTGTGTGTGTGTGTGTGTGTGTGTGTGTGTGGGTGTGTCTATATTTTTTGTCGGGGTTTTGCACATGTGTGTATAGGGTTCCCCACATAAAAACGAAGCAGAACACCATAAATATATGTAACTACATCCTGTAGCACTAGGAAGCCTTCACAACGCTGTAATATTAACGAAATATGATTTTTTTTCCGCAAAACAAAAAGTTTAAATGTCTCTTGTTCATTCCACATCATCTTAATTCAAATAAATCTCATACAAAGACGTTTTTCAACGCAGAGTATGACACAAAAACAAAAAGCAAAGAAAATCGGTTAAAACAAGATTCAAGAAAGATCGTATGAATCAGACAAGACATGACAGCTCAGATGGTTTATACTGCAGAGCAAAGCATTAGAAGATAAAAGAAAAACAAGGGAAAAATAGCAAATTGATAAAGTATAGGTTTCGTAACCTGAATGTGGGGAGAAATCTTTTGAAGTACGTAAACAATGGAGAGACCAAACCAGAGGAGGAAGGAGAAACACACACCAGAACAATGTTCATGAAAGACTGAAGCTGAATTTAGGAAAACTTTTATCATTACTATTATTGGCAGAAGTAGCGGTACTACAAGTAGTAGTAGTAGTAGTGGCAACAGTAGAAGTAGTAGTAGTAGTATCAATAGTAGTTACAGTAGTAGTAATAGTGGTAATAGTAGCAGTAGTAGCATTATTATTAGTAGCAACAGTAACTTTTGCAATAGTTGTAGAAGTATTGTTAGTAGTAGTAATAGTAGCAGTAGTTATATCATTTTTATTATCATACTCTCTCTCTCTCTCTCTGTGAGAGTTAAATTTGTTCTCTGAAAGCAACATGAGGCCCCGAGGCAAGTTAACAGAAAGTTTCAAAAGACCTAAAGGATTCAGCAACGTCGTTAGTGAAAATTTCCTTACGGTCGCGCCAATGCTACCAACGCCGAAATGGACTAAAACTTAGACTCCATCGAGTTAATCCGGAATGCATGAAATGATTCTTTACCAACGACATAAGTGTTACATGGAATAAACTCCCAGTACATGTTTGTCAGAGTAACACCGTTAGTATGTCCACAATCAGGCTTGATCGTCACCTGTCACACTCCAGCATTAAATAATTCTTTCAATCAGTCACCATAATGTGATGGTATACTATGCTACCTTCACAACCAGTGATCTCGCCTTTTCCATGCTGCGGTAACTTACGTACGTTGATTAACCCGTGTAGCCGGCTTGAAGGGAACTAGGGGAATTTTTGTGTTATCACCCTACATTAGAAGTAATATGGACACGGTTAATCGCGAGACTGGAGCTCAAAGTTTATCCTTACTCTACTCTTTATGACAAAAAGTGAAAGGATTTATATCTTGGTGAAGGGTTGAATGACATACATATTCACGTTCATTGCACCTTCATTGCTTTCCTATGAAGATTTCCATTAGACGTACTAATAATGCAAACTATTTTTTTCTACCTGTTTCCGCGTCCGGCGTGTTGTCGGAGGGAGTGGTTCAGGGTGGGGAGGGAGCCCTTGCTGTGCCCTCCTTCTCGTCTACTGTTTATAACGGGACTGCATCTTTCTCAGTAGCGTTAAGGCCAGACCACCTCGCTAGGAACTTAAGTCTGTGTGGTCTATGTATATGTTTAGATCTAAGTAACTCGCTCGTCTTCTTCTCTTATTCTTTTGTTTTCTTGCTGTCTGTTCCTTTCATCCTTTGTCCTTTCGTTTTTCACTTTTTCATTCTTTCTTTCTTTCTCTCTTTCCTCCTTTTTTCCTTTCTCTCATTTTTTCTTTTATATTATCCCTTCTTTCTTTTTAATTTTTTCTCTTTTTATCATTCTTGGTTTCTCTCTCTCTCTCTCTCTCTCTCTCTCTCTCTCTCTCTCTCTCTCTCTCTCTCTCTCTCT
>JAYMFT010394494.1:0-19422 GCA_038088735.1 Panulirus argus
ACTTTCTCCATATACATGTTTTACTTTACACATTTCACTGTGATGGAAAATGTTTCTACTTGTGCTTATCTGAACTCTTCTTCGTGCTTCAAAGAGGTCAGTTAGTTCCTTTCTAATTGCAGTGTTGAGGCTTCTTATTGACAACCCCAATGTTGTTTTCACCATCGTGTTGTGCTAAGAGCCTGGAGTCCGTGTGGAGGTAGGGTGGGTGTGTGGCGACCCCTGTGACGTGCACCTGTGCCACCCACTCACCCACCTGAACCCAGCCGCTCCCACACATGCTTCCTTCGTGCTCTATACTCTGGTGTACGGGAGGGGGACTCTCTCTCTCTCTCTCTCTCTCTCTTTTTCGTTGTGCCTCACCCACACGTGGGTTGCTGGCATTCACTCCACAAACACATGCGCTCTCCATCTCTCACACACGACGCTTGACAACTCGTAACTCGCACAATCACGTTATTCTTTTCTTTGTTTAGAGCTACTCGATAGTTCTGACTCATAGTAAGACCTCGTGGGGAGGTGGGTAGGTGGGTGTTCTTCTCTCTTCATGCTTGTCTTGCCTCATGTCAGAATCTCGTGGGTAGGTAAAGAGGCAGGTAGGCATTCCCTCTGCATGGTAGCCTTGCCCCATGGCAGAATCTCATAGGTAGGAAGGTAGGGAGGCAGGTATTCTCTGTGCCTGATAGCCTTGCCTCGTGGCAAAATCTCGTAGGTGGGTAGTACCCGTGTTTCTCCCTGTGCTTGCCATCACTGGCGTCATGTGAGTGCCTGATGGCGAGCCGATAGAAACTAGGTTAACCGGAGGGTGAGAGATTAACACCCTGCCCTACAGCAGGAGTCGTGGTGGAAGCAGCCCACGATTAACACGAGGGGCGCGTCTCCTCCTCCTCCTCACGACGACCCAGGAGACCCTGCCACTGCTACCATTTGGAAGACTACTCACGCCGATGACCAGGAAGATCCTTGAGGCACGCAGCATTTGTCTGAGGAGGTCAGATCGACGTGACGAGTGAAATAAACGAGCACTAGCGAGTTCCTGAGGATTCTGGGTGGTAGGGATTGGGATGGTCTGGAGTGGCGGTAGACAATGTTGAACGGCTGGTTAGGTAGGGTTGGTGGTCAGAGAGTGAGGTAGACGAGTTGATGGGCGTAGGATACAGGGGAGTTGGGTGACTACGGAGCGGTATAATAAGAACCGCTGGGCCACACGGAAATAAAAAGGTGAATTTCTGGGCTGATGGAGTGACCAGCAATTATTTCAGTGGTAAGCACCTAAAGGAAAACATGGAAGCATTTTTTTTCCTTCCTTTTTTTTTCTGACGACTATAAAAACTCAAGGCTAAGGGACGGGGGAGGGGATGATCCCCTCCCCCCGACCAGAGCGTCCCTGCAGACATCTGACCTGATCTGTTGTTGTACCAAATTAATCTGGTGATGAAATCCTTATGGGTAGCCATGGGGAGGAAAGAGAGAGAGAGAGAGAGAGAGAGAGAGAGGCTAGGGGAGGACACAAAGGGAGAGTTGGCAGCATCTGGGGACAGGGGTGAAGGGAGAGTTGGAGTGACTGGGGAGAAGGATGAAGGAAGACGTGGGAGTAATCGGGAATGGGGTCAAGTTGCATGTTGACTGGGGAGTGGAATATAGGGAGAATTGTTTGTGATTGAGCAGTGGGATAAAGGGAGAACTGGGAGAGTGTTTGGGAGTGGGATAAAGGGAGAGAAAGTATCTTGGAGTTAGGTGGACGGGGAGAATTAGTTAGGGATAAACGAGAAGTTAATATTACTTACGAATGTAGATATTATGATGTTCTAACTGTCAGTGGCATGAGCTGACTTACGGAATACATTTTGTTACACCCCACACTAAGGAGGCCTCTGACGATATGCTGTGCATTCTTCTCCAGGTCCAGAGAGTATTGAGAGTATTTTTCATTCAGGTCCAGGGAGCATTCTTCCTCAGGTCCAGGGAGCATTCCTCTTTAGGTTCAGGTTGCATTCTCGTCCACGTTCAGAGAGGATTCTTCTCCAGGTCCAGAGACTGCTGGAACTCTGTCCTGATACCACACTAGACGCTGGCAAAGGCATTCAGAACCCAGCAGGAGGCGTTATAGACACTGGTATGTCAGCCCGAAGAGTGTACAAACTGCTGACATACGATACGTGTCATGGAGGAACCACAGCAGTGCTTCCATGGGTTTACGTCTGGACGACTACCTCGATGGCAGCGACTCCGCTATCATGATAAGGTCGGAGGAACCGTTTAGGGAAAACTGGAAACTGGAATGCTCTTAACGCACACCTCATGGAGTGAGTGAAATAAAGGAAGTGATGGGAAATAGTCTGTGGTTTTGCTTGAAAGTGGAGTTCACTGAATAATGACAAACGTGGACGTTGCATTTACCGTTTTCAGACAGACAAATTTCGGTAGCGATTATCCCTACAAAATAGTCAGCCTCCGTTATTAGCAGCTGTCTCTTTAGGGAATTACCTGCATCCTCGCAGTTCCTCATACTCATGTATGACACTGACAGTAACCCACAGTACAGCTGCAGATGGCTTTTATGTGGCCATCTCATCGGCTGAGCCGCCGGGAAACTGGAAACATATTAACCAGGTCTTCCAGTTGGCCTTCGAAAATACTTTGAAGTTCAGTGGGTAAAGAAAAGAAAGAAAATCCTCTGTTGAACAGTTAGCTGAAAGGTAATAACCACGTGACCTCAGAAGGGATCCATGTGATATTTCACTGGCGTTAATCCTATTCAGATTCTGTGAAGGTGTAGGATTTCAAAGCGTTGGGAAAGGGATTATCTTGAGGACAGGATAGCCGGGGGTATCAAGCTGCTGCTTCTCTTGCTTTTAGGAAACCTGAGTCTCTACCATAGCTGTCGGGCCCTCGGCGTCCCCCAGCACTTGGTCGACACTGTAAGATCGGGGTGAGGGGGGGCATGTGCTTGTGTTTCCACTTTGTTCTGTGGAAGAAGATGAGATGGCGGACGCCAGGAGAGTGGAACGCGTTCCAGACCATGACCTGACTTGTGCATCATGAGGAATTTTTTGCAGCTTTTGCTGTACAGGGCATACGGTGTGCGGATTGTAGGAGCCAGTATCCTTGTTCTTCTACTTACTAGGCCGACCGATTTCACCCCTAGATGTCGTCTACCGACCGATTTCACCCCTAGATGTCGTCTACCTTATCAGATATCTCTTGATTCGTGTCCACTTGTCGGCACTCCAGGCTGGCATGTCAAGTGGCGTTGCCTTAAGATAACAACAACATCACAGGTGGTATCGCAGATTATTTGATTTGTGCCGGTAAACCCCGGCCAGTTTATTGTGCGCCCCATGTTCGTCCTGTGCGAGGTAGCGCAAAAGGATTACTCGGGTCACAAAGGGTCTTAGTCAGACCCCATTGGGTTCATATTACATAGTTTGTTACAAAATTGGTTCATTACATAAGTTTCTTTACATACATTACATAGTCTTTGATATGGTACGTTTTACCGACTAGATGCAAAAAATTTCAGGTACCTTGTTAAAAATGAAGTGTTGTGATATTTCTTGCAGGGTTTGTTTAGATATATCCCTAAACGGCTGTTTTTTTTTTTCACATTATGAGACAGTGTTCTAGATTGTGTCCAAATCTATTTTTGTCCACAAACTTTACAGTCTGATTAACATCTCCAGATAGACCAGAGCGCCGGTATTACCCATAGCTTAACATAACTTTAGTAATTACAACATCTTGTAATCTGCTGATCGTATTACTTTCTCCATGCAGATGTTTTACTTTACACATTTCAGTGTGATGGAAAATGTTTTTCTACTTGTGCTCATCTGAACTCGTTTATTTGCTTCAAAAAGGTCTTTTAGTTCCTTCCTGCTTACAGTTTCATGGCTTTTGGTTGACAGTCTAATTTCGTTTCGACAGCTGCTTTATTAAGTGTAAGTTTAGCTGAAGCATCAGCTTTGTCGTGCTCACGCAGGCCAATGTGAGAGGGAATCTATAACAGTCTGAATTGAATCCCTTGACCAATAATGTCTGAATAATTGTCACTGACTTCAGAGACCAACATGTTTGATTCTGAAGTCAGTGACAAATATTCAGACATTATTGGTCAAGGGATTCAAATTAGAATGTTCTTGCAGATTGTGACCAAGGAGGTGTACAAACTTCCCCCGGTTGTATTTCTCTGGAAGGTTTGTAAGATGCTGTCAGTTGTCATAGGCTGTCAAGAGTTACCAGCGATGTCCGTTTTTAATGGTCATTCTGGCGTTATTTAGTGCCTGTCGTTGCTGGGCAAATTACAGACTGAGATAGGGATCAGGTGTTACGCGTATTAAACTTGGACGGAGAAGTAAAGGTACTGATTAAATTTATTAAACATTGACAGAGAAGTAGATTTAATAATTGTGATAAAGATTGACAGAGAAGTGAGTTTATTAACTTTATTAACACGGGAGTATAATAGTAGGATTTGAAGATAAAGAAGAATTAAGAAAATGGAAATAATTTACATTTGGGCGGAAGAGAACCTGATAGAATTTGATTTTTGAAGATTTTGGGCCATTCATTCTCAGGTCAGTCAACAGCATACCAGTACCGGTGACTCCCTACATAGACCCAGCAGAGCGGGAGCGAAAATGAGACTTGCAAAAGAGCAAAGGGTACGTCAGAGATCATGCGAGTCGTCGTAAATGAGAAACTTGACTTCTTGGAACACATCGGTAAGATGGTAGTATTAGACCAAGCAATGAGTGGTATGATAATGCGAACTGTCGCAACGAGACACAACGCCATTGAAAATGTTCATCGCATATACATACGAAGCACAGCTGAATATCACCGCGTCGTATTGGTCAGCACTCAAGCAAATAGTAGTAAACAAGCTAGAGAGAATTCAAATGATCGAGGTGATGAACCCACACGAGAGATTGAAAAGGACTCGAGCCCTACAGCTTCGAAAAAGATAAAGATGCCTGATAATCTATGCTTGGCATTAAAAGCGCGGGCATCGAGAACAATGTCCAGGATCCAAAAAACATGTCAGCGATGAAGATAATGAATTATGAGGTCTGCAATAAGACCCTGGGACATGCTAAAAAGATATGACAAAGATGCACTGGAGTCCAACAGATGAATTGGCACCATTATTCAGGAGGGATAAGAGACACACATGGTACATGTACTGAAGCACTCGAGAAAAAAGTCGGTACATGGTTGAAAACATTTCTGGATTCACTCAGGAAGAATAATCATGGAATGTGCGTGACGGCAGAGAGGAGACTTGCCGCGGGAAGCGCTAGCTGGCGCTGCCTGTTTGCAAAATCTTCCTGTAGGTGCTGTGTATTACCCTGACTCTCGCCCCTTTCCTCACCGTTTTCCATTTTCCGTCGTAACTCTGTCCTCGCCTATCATCGCGCGACATTCTGTGGAGGAACCGGACGTAGTACATATAACAATCCTAACTTGCACCTCGTGTTGGCAGGGACAGGGGAGCCTCGTAAGCCATCGTGAGGGTAAACTAAGATGGAAGGATAATGGGTAGTTTACCACAAGCCCTCCACTTCCTCTGCACATGCTGGGTTAAGGTATGTGAGATTAGCATTTCCTGAATTAGCTGTAATTAATGCTGCCGTGATGACTTGGGCCCCCTCGAGTAGAACGGCGTAAACCCCTGTTCAATACGACGTAACCCGTAAGGAGGATGACAAGAATCATCGTACTTAAAGGAGTAGGTCGTTGCGTTCAAGTATAAGTGTTCGAGACGTTAAAGTATCGTACTCCAGGGATTAAGTCGTCCGAACTCAAGGTGTTAAGTTACCGTAATCAGAGGATAAAGTAGTCGCACCTCTGGAGTTGATTCGTCGAACTCAAGACACGAGGCTAGTCGTCTGGAGTAGGTTCAACTCCAGGGTGGACCAACGCGGCAAGTGTTTGTCCGAGTCTTGTGTGTGTGTGTTGCTGTGGTGAGGGGTCCGGGAACGTGCTCCACACGCGGTGCCAATACGTATACACGCTCGCTCGCCGGATGACGCTGCCTTGGTTGTAATGGCTTACTATAGCTTCCCCGCATCTTAATGTGATACTTCTTGTTTGCTCGTTCGTGTATACTGGTCACACATTCTCACATACACACACACACACATGGAAGGATGGACACTATCTCCTTTGACCCTCTTTCTGTGGTGAGCGCTACCCGTGTTTATCCTGCCAAGTGGCAAGATCGTGGATGTTTATTTGTAGGTACGTGCTATGTCTTTCTCTCTCCGTATCTCAAAATCTCCCCCCACTCCCTCTAGCCCTCTCTTCCTCTCCCAGACGATGTATCGGCCAGTTAAATAACATCGGCTAAGTGATTTGCCACTTCCGTTTCCTACCGATAGAACCGCTACTCTGCGTGAGAGAGAACCGAACCCTAGTACTCGAGGTCTTCCCCACAGTGCCCATGGATGCCTCTCATCGTCTGCATTGCTCATGTTTAAGGAGGCTTCATAGCGGCCGCGTGATGCAACCCCAGAAGAAGCGACTGGCTATTAGTTCTTTTGTTACTGCGGCTGGTTGGGTCATTGGTGGTCTCTCTCTGGTCCTGCCAATCCTGTGGCAGAAATCCTGGAATTGGTTGGATGGTTGACCTTTGGGTTTATCAGCTGCCAAGGTCATTAAGGCCGTCAACGTCAAGCGACATCCGCCATAAAAAGAAAGAAAAAAGTTAACTCGTTCTTCAGGTTTTTAGGGATAATTCTGCGACCACATATTGTGTATCACGTGTCTTCATTCCAGCGAGTAGTGGCAATCTTTAGGCTTTCTAATGAGTGCGAGTCCTTAGACTTATGAGCGAGTAGATTGTATTCTAAGGCTTTTTACAGCGAACAAAGTGCGAGTTCTTAGATTTTCCAGCAAGTAGATTTTGATTCCTTAGACTCCTCTCATTATTTAAGAAGCTGGGATCTCTGCGCGTTGTAAGTTGATTTGCACGATTTAGAGCACAGGATTTTTTTCTTCACTGGCCTTTTTGGGTGGTCATGCTGCACTACAATACATGAACCCAAGTGGCAGAATTGCTTTGGAAATCATCACCATGGTCTTGTTGCCACCTCGAGAGTATAGACTCGTATATGTACGTCGCTTCGTACTTGTAACTGTCTGAGGCAAGGTGATGTGAGGGGAAACGCCAGGGGTCACCCTGACTCGTCTTTGCTTTGATAAGGTTCCTCTAAGTGTTAAGTGCCTCACCTTTGCTTTGATAGGTTCTTCCTGGTGTTAAGTGCTTCACCTGTGCCATAGCAAGGTATGGCTATATCTCCTTTTTTTTGTATTCTTCCCTTTATGTTTACTTACTTTTTACCTGAAAAACAAAAATATCTTTTGTTTTACTTTTTCAGTCGCAATGTAATTAAACCGTAATGAAAACTAGTTTAGGTGATTAAGAGGTAATTCGGGACACCTTCAGAGGCGAAGAAAATGAAGTTTTCACACGGTGAACTTCGCGACTATAACTAAGTCCCAAGTCGGACGTTGATATAAATTAGCCTGACAGCGGCTCGTCTCTCGCGATGTCACAGGTTGCCGGCCCTCGTCCGTCAAGAGCGAGGAAGAACGGCTGTGACTTGGCTAGTCGCCTCAAGTCTAAACTATCCCCATGTCCCCGGCTGGCTGCGGGAGGTCATGTAAAGTACCCAAGTGGTAAAGTTGAAGTGGATTATGGATTTCATTACTCTGGAATAAGAAGGGATGCATTGGAACTTCATTGCCTCTCTCATTGAAAGGACTCTGCCATGACAAGGATATAAGACTGAGAATAATCGAAAGATGATTCTAATAGAATATAGTTACCTTAAACACAGGGTACGTAAGGGACAACACACGCGCGCGCGCGCGCGCGCACACACACACACACACACACACACACACACACACACACGTGTGTGTTTGTCCGTCTGTGTCCTTGATCTGGTGTGTTTGTTTGGGTGTTTTGCAGCGCAGTTAAGGTCCCTGTGTGCCGGGCGAGGCGGTAGCTGGGTAGGTCTTGTTACATCCTGCTGCCCTTTGAGCGTAGCCAGTCGGGGAAACAGGTTCCTTAGGGAAGGGTCCTTGAAAATTGTGCACCCCGTACTGGGTGCTAGTAATTACTTACTGGTGTGGTACTGACACCAGTGTGCGTGTGTGGGAGGCGGTTAGTATCATCCGTACTGGTGCAGTACTGACTGACGTAAGGTGAGTAGTGAGGCACTGGGGTACTGGTATGGTAAAACCCAGTGCATCCTACAGTATACCTTGTTGGTGGAGGGTCGTAATATAGGAGGTGAGCTAGAGCACACCCTAGTGACCCCTTCCCCCTTCCCCTAGGGTGTTGATGCAGGTGTTGCTACACCTGTGTTGCCAGCCTAGATTCCCTCACCTGGGATGGTTTCGTTGATATGGTTGTTACTCTGTGTGGTCGATGTGGTGGTGGTAATGGTAGGGTGTGTGGACGGGCACCTGCTTGGGGCCAGCTCGCCACCTAGGTGGAAGGTGTAGCGGTGAGGCCCTGCTCGCGCCAACCAGTAAAACACTCTCGGTGTTACGCGAGGGTGAGTTTCATATTGTCGTAGAGTGAAACTAAGTATAGGTTGAGAAGGTCGCAGTGCACCGCTGTGAATTGCACATTGTAGGGCAAAGGTAGGAGTGTGAGTAATAAGGCGAGGGGCTTTAGAAATGAAACAACACAGTTTTGGTCAAAAGGAATTTTATATACGTGTTGTGTGTGAATACTATCTGTGTGTAACGGGGAGTGAGTTTTACACTTATTTTGCTCTGTCTTCTAATCTTGTAACGTGTCTTTACTCCCTTGGGTGTGTACACACACACACACACACACACCTGCCTAAGTCAGGTACCCATATATCGACCAGCCCTGAGGGGAGGATGAATACTTGGGTTGCGTGTGGGCCGACTGGCTCACCCACGATTCGAACCCATGCTAGCCTGACTCCGCCGTGCTGACTCATGGTCATTAACGGTAACCACTACACGACAGAGACCCATGTTTGCGTATTTAAGGGCAAAATGAATACAAATAAGAGAATGTTGGAGTAAAAGATGGTCTGGGTGTGAGACAAGGTCAGTAGGCTAGAGTGGTGCAGGTGTTTAGGAGCGGCGGCGGGCAGGTGTGGTCGAGTGGTTCTTACCATCAAATGTTTACTCACCAGCGCCCATCACCACCATCAGCTGCTGCTGTTGGGGCTGTGTCATAGTGAGGGAGGAATAAACTGGCCGGCTATTGTGTCACCACCGCACGCCCTCCCATGACACTGCCGCCGTTAACCGTACATAAACGGTAAAGCGGACAAGGTACCGAACGCCTGATTCCGGACTCATTGATGGGGTAATATCAAGGCTGGGTCGTGTATTTTCCTGACGCCAGAGATAACTAGTTTTTTTTTAACATGATCTGAGGTTTTCCGCAAAATTCTTAACATATATAGAAAAGTTTTTTTCATTTTATTTTCTTTCCCTGACCTTTGGTGGTTAGAGTGCGTGGGATGTGTTGTGAAGGATAGCGGTTTGTGTGGGTGTGTCAGAGTGGGTTAAAAGTTTGATGTTGTGCTGGAGGCTTGGTGTTGAGCAGCTGTATTGTGTGGTGACAGCTGGTCGTCTCGGTGGGTCTGGTGTGCGGGAGTAAGTGGAGTGCGTTATGTGTTTTGTTAAGGGTTGGGGTTCGGGGGAGGGGAGGGGGGGGGAGAACTCAGTGGGTGTGGTGAGAGAGAGAGAGAGAGAGAGAGAGAGAGTGCGTTAGGAGCGAGAGTGAGTGTATGGGTAAAGGGGACTGAGTGGGTGTGAGGAGTTGAGTGCTTTGAGAGCGAAGTCATTTGCGGTGCGTGACGAGGGAGGGAGGGAGGGACGGTGGTGAGTGCGTCATGAGTGAGATGAGTGCGTGTAGCCGGGACTGAGGCAGCGGTGCGGTGCAAGGGAGGGAAGAAGGAGGGTGGTGAGTGCGTCAGGTGCGGGGATCATGAGACCTGTAAATAAGCAGGTGATTACCAGTAACGGGAGACGATGGCCACCTGGGCCGCCCGCTACTGTGCCCTCGTTACCACCGACCAACCCCTCCACCTCCACCACTTCCACCCCCCATCGCCTCCACCTCCACCACTTCCACCCCCCATCGCCTCCACCTCCACCATCATTGCCACCATCACACCCTACTCTGTACCCCTACTCTACCACCACCCCCACCACGCCACCTTCAATCTTCTACCCCCAAAATCTCACGTTAGGTAGTGGTAGTGAAGATGTCTCTCCACCCGCTGCTCCACCTGCACTACACTACGTCATTTGGCGTGTCCCGCGGCCGGGGCTTTGTTGTTCCAGTGTTGGTGTGTGCGTGTGTGTGTGTCGGGCGTCTCGTGTACTGTACCCCACCTGCCACCAGCCCTTTGATGTGCGCCTCCAGATGGGGAAAACATCCTCATTACCGTATCCCGCGCGCCTCGCGCCCCCTCCCGTATTTCCTCCCGGCTTGGTCGTCGTCCCTGGGGAGGGATTGTGTGCCTGGCGGGTGTGCGTGCGTGCGTGCTTGTGCTGGACGAGGCGTTTGGTTGCAGGTCCGCGGTGAGGGGGAGTTAACACTCGGTGATACTGTGGTTGGTCTAACCACAGCATCACCACAGGATCCATCGCATCCATCCTCGGCTGTGTGAGTGCCCTGTGTACTATG
Organism: Panulirus argus; assembly: GCA_038088735.1. Lineage (NCBI taxonomy): Eukaryota > Metazoa > Arthropoda > Malacostraca > Decapoda > Palinuridae > Panulirus > Panulirus argus. The sequence continues at coordinate 10,697 of JAYMFT010394494.1, forward strand.
TCAAGATCCCGCGGACGCTAACTTGCGATCCGTGTAGGTATTACCTGCACTCCTGTGGCGGCTGCCTTGAGGGGTGCATCGTGACCTGGTGTTTATACGGGAGAAGAAGTCATCGCTCTGGTGCATTGTTATAAGCAGGTGCGTTCCTGCTGCTCGCTGAACGCGCGGTGGTACTACGTTTAGGGGTATGGTTAGGTCAGAGGTCAGGGTGCCATACGTACCGACGTGCTCAGGGGCAGGTCGGTTGTACCTGAGGGGGATTCGGTCCACCACAACAGGAAGACTTGACACGTCAAGAATAACCTTGAATAAGACACCTTGGGAGCAACGACCTGTGACTTGACATGGTAGCGGTGGCAGCCAGCCAACCAGCTAGCCAACCAGCCAGTCTGCCAGCCAACCAGCCAGACAACTAGCCAGACAACTAGCCAGGCAGCCAGCCAGGCAGCCAGCCAGCCAGCCAGCCAACCAACTAGCCAGCCAGACAGCCAGCCAGCTGGCCAGCCGACTAGCCAGCTAGCCAGCCAGCTAGCCAGCCAGTTAAATATAATAATGTGATATCTCTCGAGAGAATTTATCGAACCTTCAGATGGTTAGGAAACGTAACCCGCTGCGCCAGCTGCTGCCCACCTGTCTCACCTCCCATCTCCATGCTGCAAGTTGCTCATACTGTTCATTGTGAAGTTCGCAGTCTAAATGGTTCTCTATATCCTGTTCATTGTGAAGTTCATAGTTTTAAAAGGGTTCTGGATATCCTGTTCATTGTGAAGTTCAGAGTCCAAATGGTCCAGGACATCCCGTGCATTGTGAAGTTCACTGGATACACGGTTCAGGATTTCCAGTCCATTTTGATGCTCAGAGCGTAAATGGCCGGGGCTTTCCCACGTCGGTGTGACATCTGGAACATTAAGGCATTTCCCTCATAGCCTCACGCGTGATACCAGATTGCTTTGGAGAACCGTGTTGGATTGCGTTTTGGATCATTACACTTGGCCTCCCGTTGCCCTTGGAAGGCTCTTCACGAACTAGTGGGTTGACGATTCGTTTGCTTCATGTTCGTGAGGCATGGCACCGGTTATGGCGTACAGACACGTCGTTGTTTAATAGTCTCAGTTCGTTTAACGACTAGACATTTCGTGACAGTTTGTGTAACGGTAGTCATAAGAATGTCATATACGTTATTTTTCTGTTATATATATATATATATATATATATATATATATATATATACCTAAAACCCGCTTGAGCAATACGATGCGATCCTTGAGCACGATGGTACGTCCCTTGCGCACGACTGTGCGATTCTTGACCACGACGGTATGTCCCTTACGTGTGATCTTTGACCTGCCCCCCTCGTACGGGCCTAGCCTTTTGACTTAAACCTTAAGGGTTCAGCTCAGAGGTCAGGGCATCGTATCTGAGGGTCGCACCTCCGTGCTTAAGGTTCAGTACCGTCGTCCCTTTGTGATCACAGCGCCTTACTCAAGGCGTCGTACCGTCGTGCTCTGGGATTGAACTACCATCATCCTCACTGTGTTTAAAAGACCATTATATTTTATTCGTATCGTATGTGGGTAATTCACTCCCCATTTTGCAACTGCCGGGGAGATACTGTCATTCACACTGTCATACTGTCGGCGCCACGCATGACTTGTCTGGTTGGTTTGCACTTTCTCGGATCCCAGGGAGAGGCATGGGTGAGTGTACCGAGAGCCGACGGTGGGGTGAGACCCTTGAGGATGTTGTTAGGACACAGTCCCCTTCAGCGGCCTGCACCACCCCACGCGGCGTTTGGGGGGGGGGACGACCCAACAGCTCGGCCTGGACGACCCCACGAGGACAGTAGTTGTTGAGGTGGTTGTCGTGGAAGTCGACTCCAATAGCCACCACACATGACGACCACCGTGTTGGTGGTGGTGTAAGACGACCCGTGTGTGTGTGTGTGTGTGTGTGTGTGCGTGCCATGGGCGTCCCAGGATAGACGGGTGTTACGTGTGGTCAGAAATAACCCGGTAACGAGGGGGGTTTGGTGATGCTGGCCCCGCTTCATTCATGGTGCCTGTGTGCAGGTGGCCACGTGCCAAGCTACAGAGACACCCTCCTGGGCTGCCAGGTGCCATACAGTGGCACCTGGCAGGGGACTGGCTCGCTGGTGCCCCCATCCGTCTCCCCCCCCCCACACACACACACATGTCCATGGTGGTGGGGACTGACTCGACAGATCATGTAGCCTGAATACTAGAACCCAGGGACCCACAGTAGATTCTGTGGACCCCAGAGTAGAACCCAGGTACCCACAGTAGAACCCAGGGACCTCACAGTACAACCCAGGGGCCCACAGTAGGTGGGCATAATGTGGTCGAGTTGATCTAAGATATTAGCTTATGTCCTAGTGAGACGGATGGAACGGGTTGTGGTTACGGCGTAGGTGGTTTTGTGGGAATATAAAGTTAGTTGGGTTACCTGGGGCTTGCGACATGATACGGTAGGCCTTGTCTGAGGGGAAGGTGAGGGAGGAGAGACAACCGTCTTCACACCTGCTGTGCCTCGCACTCGCTGGATGGTGGCGGGTATAGTGTGGATGGTAACACGCTGTTAGTCACGACTCACAAAGTCTCACAATTTTTTCAGAAAATCTCCGTTGAAAATTATAATTTTGGTATTTGAAATGTTTCAGGGTTTCAGAAAAATACCATTTTTATTTTTTTCGTATGAGAGACCAGATATGACTTTTTTTTTCGTATAACATTATAGAAATAGCCGTATGAAATCTGAAAGTGATATAGAACGCGAGAGGTAATGCGTCATCCTTCTAAAACCGGAGGATGGACTTCAAATGAAGGGGAGAAGGACTGGAGTTGGAATGATGGTAATTAGTATAGTGGATCTTGTTTGCACAGAACGGGGGCAGAGGAATACCGTATTGATGGGTGACGCTGATGCCACACATCTGTAGTGACTGACTTTTATGGTATCATTTTCCGTCAGCGATTTCACACTATTCCTGGCCAGCCATGATGTCGTAGATACGTAGGCCAGTGGGTCGTGGCCTTCAACAGCCGACGGAGCAGAGGAGCAACGCAGAAGCTTGGACCCAGACCGAGCCGTGGAGAAATAAGGCCTCCGAGCCCATTGTAAGGTATACTTAAGGTCATGTAAGGTAAGGTAAGGTCCCCAACAGAACTTTGGTCATAGAAGGCCTCGTCCCAGACCGAACTTTAGGGGTAGAAGATTTCAGGAACTATTGGAAGGCATTCGTAAGTTGAGGTGTGGGTAGGCCCGTGTTGGACCCGTGGTGGGGCTGGTGTAGACGGATGAGGCCATGTGTGGTGCTCCCCGGTGTATTTTCATAAGTTTCCCGGTCTGTTGGGGGAGCCGGAAGAAAAGATGTGACCCTGGAATGATAAACTTGGCCAGACGGCCTGGTCGTTTCCCTTCACGCTGCCTCAGCCTTTTGTTTTTATGGGAGTGTTAAGCATGGCTGTGATAAAACGCCTTAAAACCTTTTCTGTTTCTGAAGAGGGTTTTAGGTAAATATTTAGAGTGGCGCATGAGGCGGAGTGACTGATTATCTGTGAGGCTGGAGGGGTTTACATAAGGTCTTTGTTGGGACCAGGTTGATTATTGGCCCTCCCTGTGCTGATGGAAATGTTGGAGTGTAGGTTATATGACTCCATCGTTTCCATTCCCTGAAAATGCATCTGCGCTGCTTACACTGATGTACCTCAGTGCTTGATAAATGATATCTGGAATAGAGTGCGACGTAAGCCATTGCTTTCTGTACTTCCTTCCTTCCTTCCTCTGACTGTTATGCATCTTTCTGTATCCTTATGCATAGCGTCCACCTTAGTCGGTCCGTTGCTGTTGTCGTTGATGGAGCGACGTCCCCCTTGAATTTTTCTCATCAGCATTGGTGTACGGCAGGGTTCTGTCCTGTCGCCTACTCTCTTTTTTCCTCTCCACAAGTGATCTGTCTTCATCGTACATCCTACTCACTTTTACGCTGGTGATTACGCTCTACATCCTTCAAGTCATTTCCCCTCCCCACCTCACTCTAGTATTCGTTCTCTTTCTCGAACTGAACACATTTTTGTCTTAATTCGGACGTCTGCAATACCTCAGACTGAGGAGGCATAAGACTGGGTGAAATTCATCAGTGTCGGAAGTCAGTTTCTACCTATATGTTGCTTTAAATGTCACTCCGTTCGGTTTCAAAACACGACAGTTTACTACAGCATTAAGATGTAAATGGCGTGCATAACCATATTCTCCATCTTATCCCGGAAACCCAACACAATCAACACTACAACGTGTGCTTCCTAAACGCCTCAGGTGTTGTATAGATGCCTTAATTATTTATCATGTAAGCAGTTTCTTCATACCTGCAGGGGTCTCACTGGCCCCATTATGGAGGACTTCTCACATGTGTGAGGTGGGTCTTCTTGCTCGTCATTATTAACCAGAGTGGAATCAAAAGCCATTTGTTTCATTAATTCTCTAGGCATCACCTCTCCATCCGTCTCTTTCTGTCATCCGTGATGTTGCTTCCCCCTCCTTGTTCTACAGGTATAAGATTGTTTTGCCCGGTGCTCTCGTAAGCTAAACGCGTGTGTCTCTGCCACCAAGGCAGCGTGTGTGCGAGAAAAAGCAAATCTGTAACCCAGCCTGGATCTTTGAGCTTGGACTGAGTTTTATGCTTTTCATATAGAAACGATCTCACCGGCTCCAGCAGCTCAAAGATCTCACCGGTTCTTGTAGCTGATATATATATATATATATATATATATATATATATATATATATATATTTTTACCTCTGGAAAGCCATGGAACTGAGCAGTACAGTGGTAAATCAGTTAGGAAAGCGTCTTCACTTCTCTCATCTAGTTTTGAAACTTTGTGATTTAGTGTATTTTCCCCAATAAGATTTACAGTATCCAACACGGGTATCATGATATGATCGAATCTGATGAATTTAGAAACTAGTTCTTCACGGTGATTAATACAACGAGATGGCCGCCAGAATTCAGAAAACCTTGCATGAGATTTACATAGTCTACTTAATCCATTCACAGATCCACACATAGACGGAGCGCCCCCTGTTGGTAATGCCAGCGAATTTTTTGTAAAATTGTGCTATGCGACTAACCGCCATCAGTGCCTTCTTAATATATTGTCCACAAGTATTTCAGTACCTAGGAGTTCTTCTCTCACATCAAGGTCATCAGACACGGTACAAACAAAAAACTGATTGTTGAGGTTTTTCCTGTGAGTGTAGTTCTGATTCAATGTCGCTGCTTAGAACGGAAATTCTGCGCTCAAGTTGTTTAGCGCGGTATCTGCAGGTCAGTAGCGTCTTGTTCTCTGGTGTTAGAATTGAAAGCTCGTCAGTGAAGCAAGTCTTAATAAGATCGCCTCTAGAGTAGGACTTTTCTTTTGCACGCTTTATGTTCCAATCCGAATGCTGTGAGGCTAATGTTGCTGTCTGTGCTGAGCTGACAAAACTGGCGTAAACCTGAGGTTGCTTATCCAGTTTCCAGCGATTTTATTTTCGCCGTGCAAAGCTGAGAACCCCGAAGGAATTCTTTATCAGTATTTGCATGGGCTGAAGTCAGATGACGTTTGAAGAGCTGAATTATGATGTACACACATCTGGCAGAGCAGACACATGGCCTTACCATTTACGTTCAGCGAGAAAGTACTGATCTTTACACTCATACCGATTTTCTTCCATGTATTTTCTCTTTTGTTTACATTTCCCTTCCATTGTTCGAGTTGGTTTGCAAATTACGTCAGATGTCCACTAAAACACAGTGATAATCACTGAGCTATGATTCCAAGCGTATGACATTCCACTCCGACGTTTGAGTCTCAGTTGTGTGCCGTACTCTCTCCCAAGGTGAGGGTAGGAAGTGCGCGGCTGGACTCTAGGAACGGAACGCGTTGGGCCCAGCGCCGGGCTCGGCTATCACGCTGAGAGCCGCACAGAAAGATGCCCTTACTTTAAGTAGTAACCCTGGTGTTATTGATGGATAATTTGTTACGTATTCCCCCCAAAAAAAGATAAGTAGAATATAATCCATCTGTAATGTTATGATAGAAGATATTAGCTATGTCCACAACATTTTAGAAATTTATGGGTCGGAGCAGTCTGCTTCATAAAGGTAGCCTAGGTGAGTGCATATTCTATTTCCCCAATGAATTCAAGAGCCACATATTTGCCTTTGAAAGAACTGTCGGTTGGCCACCTCTGGTCTAGCGACTTACTGCTGTTTCCTATAATTTATATGAAGAGACCAACCAAATGAGGATTGACCGTTATGATTCCTTCTCCTTCCCTCGATCAGCAAAGCTGTGGAATTCTCTTCTTTCCTTCGTCTTCCCCTCTTCCTGTAACATTTCTTCCTTCAAGGGTCATGTCAACAAACACCGAAAACCCCCAATTAATTTTCCTCGTTCTTTATCTTCATACCTCTTTTCCTGGGGCGTGTGTTGCCCCTGCTGTGCCGGTCACTGTAGAAAAATCAGGGTAAGGAACGTTCGTGCGAGACATGTATGGGTGAGGGGAGGGAGGTGCCTGGTGGGTGAAAGGTGACAGGATTGTGAATGGTGAGGCAGAGACGTGATGCCTGGGAGACCCATGGTGGGTGAAGGGTGATATGTGTGGAGGGCAAGGCAGAGAGAGAGAGTCGTGGTGTGTGAGAGAGCCGTTTTAGGTGAAGGGAAAATGGGATATGGTAGTTAAGGGGAGAGGAAGACGTAATGGGTATAGGGGCAGAGGTGGCTTAGGAAAGGAGAGGGAGGTGTGGTGAGTAAGGGGAGGAAGATGTGGTGGTTAAGGTGGGGAGGTGTGATGGGTAAGGGAAGCAAGGTGTGGTGGGTAGGGGGAGGAAGGTCTGATGGGTGAGGTGAGAGGAATTTGGTGGGTGAGATGAGAGAAGGGTGTAGCGGCAGAGGCCAGAGGAGGGTGTGGTGGACGAAAGACGGAAGCGAGGATGAGGGGAAAGCGAGGTTGATGAAAAGTGAAGAGGCGGACTTTAAGGGCGTTGGCTGGAGAGGAGAGAGGGTGGTGGGTGGACAGGCGGATGACGGCCGAAGACGGAAGCGGGTGATGCATAATGGACGAGGAGTGAGGGCACTAAGGTGAGGGAGGTGTGCGTGTGCGTGTGCGTGTGATGCGGTTGAGGAGGTGTGAGCTTGATGAAGACAGTGTGTCCTCGTCGAGTTTTGATAATTATAGAAAGTGAGTATTTTGAGGCTGCTCCATTCAGGATGTGTGTGTGGTGTGTGTATGAATGAGGCAGTGCATGGGGACGGGGAGGTGATGGCTGGGGAGAAGGACGAGTGGTAAGAGTGTGAGGATAGGACGGTGGGCCGTTAGTAGGGAGAGGAGCGATGGGAGGAGGGAGTAGTGATGTGAGGGATGGTATGTGCTGAGCGCAGGAGGGTGGCTGCACCACAGAGGACTCGTGTAGTATTTACGAATGGAGCATATTTGAACTGAGGTGAAGAGGGTGAGTTGCTCCATGCAAGTGTTAGGTGGAGGAGATGTGGGTGTTGTTGGTGGAGAGGGAAGCGCATGATGAGTAAATAAGGCACGGTTGGCAAGAGGAGTGGGCTGCAGAGGTGGGCTACTGCACACTAGATGTGCCAGAACACACACTGTTCCCTCACAGATCACCTTTCATGGTCATAGCCATCATAACCGCAAGCAATACAGAAAACACCAAACCCAGGCGCAAGTGTGATCCTCCGGGCAGATTCGACCAGTCATTGAGGGTCAGGTCAGAGGGCACGCCATCGCGTCCAAGAGGTAAAGTACACAAGATAGCACCAGCACAGATGATAGTAGTATGAGCCGCTTACAAATGCGAGTAATCACCTTAAGCATAAATGACCTCGCTAACTTCCCCACTAGTAATCCCCTCAGTGTTGCATATAACTGGTGTCACCACTACGCCATCGGACCTCAAGAGGACTACTGACACTGCTCCCGTGTACTTTCCCAGGACTAGACTTATAACTGTGTCCTTAGTAAGAGGCTACACCAGCACGGGCAATAAACATACTTAGAGAATGGAGTCTGGTGTTACCGTAGAATGTTGGAAATCCCCTCACTGACCCCGACTCCATAAAGGAGGAAAGAGGACAAGGAGGGAAGTAGTAATCTTTGAGGCTTGCGGTTTGGTGGGATGCTGAAGCGTTTGTGAGTATGTATCTGCGTATGAAGTTACTTGAACGCACGTCTCACATAGTGGATGAGAACTGAACTCGGATGCAAAATTTGACCAAGACGTGGACGTGAACGGCGAGGACGGGAGAACAGTCCTTCCTGTACTTCGAGGGACCGAACTGAGACGCGCATCGTTAAATTTTCAAGGAATTTCTGGGAAGTCATCTGACTGACTTCCTAGAATTCAACGAATTACATAACCCCGAGCAACACGGCCTGGGAGTGGGAGGAACCTGTCTTTCTCAATTATTCCATTAGCTTGATGAAATTTTGGAGACAAAGTAACAGATTCCTCACGTAATATATACAACAGATCTCGGAGAAAAGCCTTTGACAAGTATGACCCTGGCATCATAACCCACAAGGTACAGAAAATGGGAATAACCAACTGATACGGTGGGAAGATAAATGTACAGAAGGCATCATGTTAACCAGGGAGTAACTGATGTCTTTGTGGTAAAATAAGCTGTGGTTCCCCCCCCCCCCCCCCGCCA
>JAYMFT010394505.1:0-34771 GCA_038088735.1 Panulirus argus
CTTGTTATGAATCTTCTTACGTGTGTGTGTGTGTGTGTGTGTGTGTGTGTGACCGCTTGTGTTCATGTCTTTCCCCATGAATGTGTGTATATGTATGTGTGTGTGTGTGTGTGTGTGTGTGTGTGTGTGTGTAATTACCTATTTGTCCTTGTCCTTACCTATCTTTACTATCCGGAAAGGGAGTTTTACTATCGTGGGGCCCCATTTCTGGAGTCTTCTATACTAACAGCTAATTCTCTTTTAAACACGTTTGCTGTCTGCATTGATCATTTCCTTATTCAGTCTATTTTATTCATCCACCAACGCAAAAGGTTCTGAACTGTAGAAGACTTTGCATCTTCAAGTTCCTTGCTTAATATTAAGTTGTGACCATCTTTTGAAGGCCTGTTCACGTCTTCGTCATCAATCCATCCATCAGGTCCCCTCCTCACACTTCTCTCGTCCATGGTGGGCACACTAAAAGGCCTGTTGCCATCATCTGTGAATGCTATTCGGTCTGGCAACGATCTCCTACAGACGTCTTATGATAAGACAAGGTGAAAAGTCTTGATGGGACATTCAGGGGATAGAGGAGTCGTTCGCGGACGATGTCTCATCTCCCAACAGAATGTTCGAGCAACGTAACTGACTGCCGAATTTAGATACCAGAGAGCGCATTCGCCCAAGATTATGTTGAATTCCCGAGTCAAACACTAGAGGAAATGGAGTTGAATACTACCAAAAGGACATGCTGGAGGAGATGCAGAATGCTCTTCGCCCTAACACCAATGATCAAGTTCATCTTTTGTCTCCTCTGTTGGAGGCTCCCTTCCACACACAGGCAGAACCTAAATTGAAATATGGAAAGGGTTCCAAATTGAAATGATTGATGTTGATGGGAGACACGTGGTTGAAAAAAATCGAAAAAATTGCATGTATATGCACATGCAAATGAGTGGGGATTGGGATCATGTGGACATAATTGGATTCTGTGTTGGAAGTCATGCACGGGGAAGGTTGATGGACTTGGACATTTTAACAGATGAGGCAGCTGGAAAGTCTCTGATCATTTCTTGGTAGTGGCAAGTGGCGGAGAGTATAGGAAAAGAGGTTATGACGATAGTGTACAAGGAAGTGGTAGAGTGAGCGAGCTTGGAAAAGTGACACAGATACCAATAGAGAGGTTGAGTGAAGAATGACATAGGTGAGGAGAGATGAAACTTGGGGAGTGTTTGAATGTGTGGACGAAGTGTGTGGAATGCGGAGGGTGGAATGTGGATTAAAAAAGAAAGGTAGAAAATAGCGAAATGATGATAATTAAAGATAAGAAAACAAACGGGAAGGTGTACGTGTGATTGGGATGATTACAAGAGAAAATGGCAGGAAGCCAAGCGAAATGGAAAAAACAAGGTAGACGAGAGATTAAGAGAGACTATCGATGAACTTCAGTGAGAATATGAAAGTATCTTGAAAGATGAATAGCCTGAGGAAATCAAAAGTAAAAGTAGGGTCGATTGTGAAGCAAGTGGATGGAGAAGTGCTAACGGGTGAAAAAGATATGAAAGAGATGAAGGGAGCATTCTGAAGGACTGATGAATATTTCAGGCAACTGGGAGTTGGCAGGCAGATGTATTTAGTTTGGGGACGAGGTGGCAAGCACAGTGACAGAGTCATGCTAATTGGGATAGTGAAAAGATAAAAAGAGGTTATGAAAGAGTTGCACACAAAGTGTGACGAAGTAGCGGGAATGAATGGCATTGCAGTCGAGTTGTTTTTCTAAAAAGTGGCGAACCAGTTGTTGATTGAGGAATTGTTGAATTCATGCATAGTGGCCTTGTATAGAGAGAAGGGCGAAAATTGATACAAGTAGTTTTTTCATTTCAACTTTTAAAGTTGATACTCATGTTATGAACGCCTCTGGCGTCGTTCTTTTACGATACTTTATCAGGATGGGGCTTCAGGAGTGTGTGTTTGGAGTCGACCGAGAAGGAGCCTGGCTCTCTTGGGAGCTGGGTGGGATAACAAACCAAACCCCCTAGGCACCAGTGCTTAGGTCCGTCACCACTGGCGTCGGGCCGCCCTAGAGCATAGGGCTCCCCTGCACCTCCCGAGTTGTAGGGAGGTTTGACCCCGAACAACAACATGTGTCGACTGTAAAGGCATGATGTCAATACGTTTTTCTAAAGTCCAATGGAGCAAAACTAATATATTGATGCAGTTGTCTCTGGGGAGTGAAGTTTATGAGGAATTATCGTGGTCATGAAGAAGTTTATTGGCTTCCTGTACACCTCGTTGTACCGTTTCCTCCAAAACCTCACGCAGTCGTTTAGTGTCATCTATATGCAAATCATCCTTTCGCAAGGAAGCCAATATTGGATGAGTTTCTTTGTATTGGAAAATAGGTTTATGGGGTTCCATCTACGTCTTGCACAGTTCTTCGTATGTCGTTCGTTTGATACGATTTTGATTTTTTTTTATGATCAGTGGTTTTGAGTTCGCTCTAAAGCCTTTGCAGTCTTTAGCGAGGGAGCTAGGGTGACCAAGAACCACATTTCCCTAGTCTGAAGAATTTGTTTTTTGTGACGTCTGGCCAATGACCCAATTATCTGATAATCTTATCTGAGGAAATGGACTGTATCGATGTGTCGCGCCCAAAGAGTTGAGGATGGGACACGGGAAAGAAACTGGAGAAACCGTAGCCTGTGTCTTTTGACCTCCTTGTGGCCGAGGTGGCCAGAAGCCCCTCCCAGGGTTGGAATCCGACCCGTGGTGTACATGAATCCGGACTGCTTACGATGCCCCAGGACCGCTTCCACCTTCACTTATGGAAATGTCAATAGAATTGCGTATCTAAGGCTGTTTACCGATAAAAAGAAAAATAGTCATTGCTGCCATCATGATAGTATTTCACCTCAAGGATAAGAATTAGCAAGATGGTCTGCCTTTTGTTCAGAACCATGAAGTATTATGTAGAAAATCGTAAGTTACTTTAGAAAGAGGACATGAATAGATCTCACTGCCGAATTCTGAATAGAAACACACACACACAAAAAAAAAAAAAAAAAAAAAAATCGCTGGTATATTGTACCACGGAAGAACTAGGTATATGATACCTAGATCCTATTTCTAACAGAAACAAAAATTTCTATTTATTTTTGATCACCGTTTGCAGTGTTTGCGAGGTAGCGCCAAGAACAGATAATGAAAACCCTCTATCGCTCGAGTACATTATATGTCTAGTGCATTACACCGAAACCACAGCCCCCATCTATAACCAGATCCTAGAGACCTTTCCATGGTTCCCCCAGGCTACTCCATGTGCCTTGGTTCTGTCCGCTGACAGAACGTCGCCCCCTGTATACCACATCGCTCCATTTCACTTTATCCCATTGAACTTATAAAAAGAATATCAGCAAAAGAAAAAAAAAAAAAAACTTTTAAGCCGTCACTGGACACATTCTGCCGATAGAGTGACTCTGGTCACGAGACTGAGTCTGTATGGCTCTCCTGAAGCCCATGGCTGCACCCACGGCCGTATCACATTAGCCCAGTGAGCAGGACGGTACAACCCCTGGGCAAGTTGACCTTAATTCTAAATGTCAGGTTAAAGGACACGCCATTATACCCAAGGCTCCCCTCGTCATGCTCAAGGAGTTGGAACATCGTGCCTTAAAGGTTTAGCAAGTGAAAAAAAAAGATCTCATTCCTTCTATATGGTGCAATTGGTGGGAAACGTCCTCCTATCTGAAGACATTTCTCCTCCTGGATCCTTCTTTATTTGAACAAACGCAACTCCTTAATTCTTAACCACCTTCCTCAGTGTAAACATACCCGGGAACACCATTCAGTGACACTAACGATGGAGCTGTACACGGCCCTTACGAGCCTGCAAAGCACCAGACAAATTCTCACACGGTGAAGATGGTCAGTGATGATAGCTTCACTACATGCGGTGGATGATGTTAGCACTAAATGTCTATATAAATGGAAATTGCCGATCAGTTTCACAATGGGCTTACCTGCGAGTAAGCGTGATCAAAGACAGCCCTTCATTCTGGCACGGATGTCGAAAGCAGTATTACAGTCCACACTCCTGAAACCAAAGGTACAAAAATGAATTTAGAACTTACGAAAAAAATTAGTATATTCATACATGCAGTTGATACTATGTCAATTGTTACTTAAAAGCTACAACGAATAGAAAAATAATACGTCTATCAAAAGGATATATACTGGAAATATCTTCGTGAAAGGAAGAGCTCTGGATAATACAACATCAGACTATGGAAAAGCAAAAACATTCTAATCATAAACATAAGTTGATCAAATGGATGATGCCGAGAACAGTAGTCTTTCCCAACCCATGTGGGAAAGGCCTGAGTCTTTATTCACCCTTGACTGTGACTTTTGTCGAAAGCTGTTTAGAGAACGTGGTCACGTCCCTTCAGTACCTTTGCATCAAAGTTACTGTTGGACTGGACGTTGGCTGAAAAAAAAAAAAAAGTTGATCTCTCGATTCTGTGGTAATAAATACCAAGAAATAGTTTCATGGAAGATATATATATATATATATATATCTAAACCTTGAACAATCAAATGTTCATTCACATTCTAGCCAAAAAGGAACAAACATAACTCCATGCGAAAATAATGCATGCGATACAAATGCAAAGTCTGTGATAGTGGAAGATATTAGAACACACAGATTAGTGTATCGAGAGTAAAAGGGATATCGATGTTTCAAAAGAGAAATACCTGTTAACTTTTCATGTAACGAAGAAGGTCCCGTTAATGTCAGTCGGGGTCTTGAAGCGAAATATTTATCAAGTCTCTTCTTAAAAGTATCCATAGAACTATTTTCAACTCCCGTACTTAAACTAGTCTTAAATGTTTATATTTACTTAGAGAATTAAAAAAAGAAAAAACATTTGACCAAGTTCCGCATCAAAGGTAACTAGGAAAACCTAAGTCACCTTATACAGATGGGGCTGCACTTAGGAAACTGGTAAATTGGTCGTAATCAAAGATAAGAGATTATTGGTAAATGGCTAGACGTAACAAGTGGTGTGTCAAAGGGATCAGTCTCGAGACCCGTTTCTTCCGCTCATGCATATCAGTGATACTGAAAAATGGACTGCGTTGTAACATATCAAATTTCACAGACGATACTAAACTGGGAAATAAATTTACAAGAAAAAAAGAACAGCTGCATCTTCAAACTGACATAGTAAACGTATGGACTGGGCCGACAGGTTTTGATATCAAAAGGAGTAAAGTCTCGCATATCACTGGTGAAACCGAGGGAATAAGCCGAAGTATGAAATCTGTCGAGCTACAAAAGGTAAATAGAATACAGGCCTCAGGGGTTATAATGTCTGCTGACCTAAAGAAACAGCATGTAAAATATAATGTCTTTAAGCCCCCCGTAAGAAGATTTCAATCATTCTCAACGATACATGTTGAAATCCTTTGAGTAAATTATCTCAGACTTGTGGGCGAAAAAATGCCACGGCCTCGTGGCAAGTTACAAGGTTAATGTTACTAGGTTTGTCAGAGTTAGGGAAGCAGTGAATATGAAGAAAAAAGTGAAAGTTTAGAGAAAAATCACAAGCCAGATGACATCAAAGGTCGGGCTTGAAAGGTGCTACGCTTCGTGCAACAGGCGTGAACAAAGGTGATAAGTGGAGATGAGAAAGGAACTGTCGATAGCATCATTATCCATCTGTCGGAGAAAAACGGTGTTGTTAGAGGTACTAGCCAGATGCTGTTCAACGGAAATTATTAAAAAGAGAGGCAGAAAATGTTGGTGAAATCAGTGCAAAAAATAAAGTTTTCTTTTGAAGGGATGAAGGTAGGTCGTGGGAGTGGCTGGTATTGTTATTACCAGAGGCCTCCTCTGTCAGCACCTGAGTCCTCCTTCGTCACCACCTGAGGGAGGTAGGGGTCGTGGTGAATTTTTACACCTCATGATGCTAGGAACTTGGGTGTCATAAGCTTCTTAAAGTCTTCTTAAGTTTGTAACAAGTTGTTTTTAACGAGAAAACGCAGGGAAAAGGAAAGAAAAATATGAAAATTAGGGGTACAAATTAGTAATATACGCGAGTTCATGGAGCATACATAATAATAATGTCGAGATATCGCCAGTGGCTAGGTTTAACGAGGCAAAGCAAGGCAAACAATCCTAACATGGAAGGTGCAAGATGGTTCGGAGTTTCTCTTCAACGCTGCAAACTCGAGACGGCGATATCACCCTACAGTTGTTGTTAAGTCTACTGCCTACAGGGGAACGGAACGTGCTTAGATGAGCAGGAGTCTTGGGAGTGGCCAGTAATTTACTGCCCGTGTTTACCCGTTCCTGGAAGCAGAGTTAAACATCAGTAGGATAAGCGTGGGCAAAGGAATTTGCCGCGAGAGAACACCAGTCCAGTGATGGTGAAGGTGCCCATTACATGACCTTCTGGCTGTAGACTCCCCCTGATTACACCACCCAGTTATCGTCTGATTACCGACCAGCGAGGTTCCATGCCGTCTTGTTCCAGGCGACTGGCCAACCATGGCTACTGCGGCATCATGCCTTCCGATGCTAGGCTACCGGACAATCCTTGGAAAGCTAGGCATCACGCCGTCTCATCCCAAGCCGGTGGTGGCCAACCCTAGCCAGTGAGGCTCCACGCCGCGTTATGCTATCCAGGGAGCTTGTCACATATAATCAATTTTACCAATTTTACCGGTGGTGCGGCGGCGGACGAAGTAATTTGCGAGGACCGCTCGGGAGGGGACAGATCAGGACTACGCGCAAGTAAAGAGGATTGAGGCAAGGGGAATAAATGAATGCAGTTTATGGTGTCATGGAGTGTATGGGCGAACTGGGGGCGCTGGTCTCTCATGTGCCTGTGTGGACTGCCTCATTCCTTGACTGCTTGCGCGAAAGCAGAGTTTAGATTCGTGTACGGTCCTTAATATTTGCAATTTTCAGTGAAATATTCTCAAGTGATAGATTAACGTTGCTGATCACGTATCCTTTCACTGTAAAATCCCTCAACATATTTTCATCCGGACTCCTAACAGTTCCCGAGCACGATTTTTTCTTTTTTAGACGAGTAAAAGATAATGATCTTACACAGTGTTAGTACACCTGGGAAGCAAGACCAGTTATATCACACCTTAGTGTCAATGACAGTCCCTTGGGCTGTACGAGAGATCAGCCTCATGTTAGGTGTGAGCACCAGACGTGCATGTGTGTGTGTGTGTGTGTGGGTGGGTGGCCGAGGGCAAAAGTTCACGGCGGAATTCATGGTCACGTCGCAATCCTCCGTCCGTGGTCGTTTTCTGGGGTAAACTGCAGATAAGATCATGTGTGAGGAGGCCATGAGAGGAGGGCAAGAGGCTAGGCCAAGGTGGGCGCACCCACCTGAGGCTGCAGCTAGATACGAAGGGAAGGAAGAGACATACAGACTGTTTCGGACTGTGTATTGCCCGAATCACATTGAAGTGTATATTACAATGCATAGCTTATCCATACTGTACCATAACACTTCAACGTTATCTTCAAAAAAATATATGATACCGTATGTATTACACATGACAGATAGAGACCGAGTGTGAGCGAATGTGGCCATTTCATCTGTCTCCTGGCGCTACCTCGCCAGCGCGGGAGGTGGCGATGCTATTTCCCGTGGGGCGGGGTGGCATCAGGAGTGGATGGGGGCAAGTGTAAATATGTACATGTGTATGTATGTATATATATATATACACATGAATATATGTATATATATGTACTGTGCAAATGTATGCATGTATGTATATATGTGTGTGTGTGGGGGATGGGTCTTTCTTCGTCTGTTTCCTGGCGCTATCTCGCTGACGCGGGAAACAGCGATCAAGTATAATAGATAAGCAAATAATATATATATATATATATATATATATATATATATATAGCTCGAATTATCGCACTTGACAATTAATCTACCTTAGAATTATCGTACGACTTGTCTGAGCACACGAATTATGATGAACTACGATAGGAAGTAGTTAAGCAATAGACTTAAAAAAGATATGCCAGACTCGAATTCAGACCATCAGGAGAGAGGAACTAAAAAATATGAAATACATTCACCACATCTTACTCAGAGGCTTACGCACCTTAGACATAGTAAACATCCCTCATCAAATTACGGTAAACGCGAAATTTATAAAGGGAAAAACGCTTCTAAAATGTAAAAAATATCAGAAGTAGCAAAGAGCTCAGAGATTCCCGGCCAGCACTCTATATGCAGGTAGCAAAGAGTGGCTCACTACTGATGTTGTGTGATGCCGCAGTAATGAAATCAAGGAAGTTGATTACACTGGCCGGGAGAATGACGAGGGTGGGTAGCGGCGAGGGATTGTGAGGACTGTGATGACCGGCAGAGAAAGACGCTCTCTTAGGTTATGTACCCTGGCTGACTAGCCGAGGAGGTTGTGATAAAAACATGACAGTGGAGCTCAGTTGTTGTTGTTGGTTGTACTTTACGACTTGACATTCTGGGATGTTATGGTGATGAGCAGGTCATAACCTTGCCCTGAAGGAACGTAACGTCTAAATGCACCAAGAAAGAGCACTTTCCCATTCCTTCTCCAAGAGAGGGAAGACCGCGTCCTTCTCCCAAGACCTGTGGAGCCTCTTGGTACCCTAGAAAATAATCGAGAGTCCAAAAAGAGGTCTTAAGTGCTTCATCCTCTCCCGTTCGCCAGCTGGTACGTCAGGTTAACATAGAAAGCCTAGCTAACACACCCGACAGAATATATTATACAATACATTACCAACGCATGATACATGTGCTACGGAGAGCAGATTTTTATTTTCTTTACGTGATAAGGATATAGTGATCGACAGGATGTTGCTTTTCCCGGTTACGTGATAATGTAAGCGAGGGTTTCAAAAAAGCCAGATAGATATGTACAGAGAGAGCGAGCGAGAGAGAGAGAGGGTAGGAGGAGGTAGAGAAATGTCAGCTTGGATAAATGACTCCTCATGGTTCATTACACTACATTAGAAGGCGAAATGGACATCCAACGAGCAGATATTCAAAGTGGAAATAAAAGGAAGCGTAATGGATATTCAAAATAAATATTGTACAAGCAAATATCCTCATCGCCGACTTCCAATGAATAAACGAAGTTTTGATAAACATTATCCTGGAGAGACATATAACCGAGTATCCTAAGTCAAAATAAGCATATTTTTACCAAAGAGGAGTACAAAGTGTTGGCTGGACTGGCTGAATTCATGTTCAGCCGCTCTCGTGAGGAACAGGTCATTCCTGACGAACAGCTCTTCTCGAACAGTAACTCCCCCGACGAGCAGCCAACTTCCTAACGAACTGCTGTTCTCCTGACGAACAGACAGCCGCTCCTGGCAATAACTCACTCCTTATGAAAAGCCTCTCCTGACGGAGAGCCATTATGGCACGGGCTAAACCTAGCCCATTTTAAAACAATCTCAGGCCTAGAAAAAAAAAAGTTTTTTTTTTGCAGACCTGACTCTTAAAGGTCATAGGAAGAGAGGAAGACGAAAGAGAATGTCAAAGCTCTGCTGTGCAAGGAAATAAAGTATTACAACGGTCAATCCTCGTGTAGTCAGTCTCCACAAAGAAACAGTGGTATGCAGCAACTAACCGCCTTGCCTCGGGTCCAAGCCTTAGGGTAGCAGGGACACATGAACACAGCTCACGAGAGCAGTGGCCAGGATGATACATGTAAAACAAAAGAAGGTAGCAGCATCACCCCGGACTGAAAGGGAAGGTTGGAGAGAGGTGAGGAATGTGGAATTGACGAGATGAAAAACTTTTGATTCCACCGTCGTTAATCGAGTGGTGGAGAAAGAACCACCCCTGATATGTGAGCAGTTACCCCCATGCTAGAGCGAGTAACCCCTTCTGTGCATGAACGAGCAGTTCACAAAAAAAAGATAATGACAGCATTTACACAACGCCTCCAGCTTTTGGGATGCAAATTCTATGATGACAATTAACGGTTTCCAAGATAGAGTAAGGGAACAATGGTTAGGAAACTGAGCAAAGGGGAACGAGTGACAACTAGAGATATGGAGAGAAATAGTTTTAGTTCCACTGAATTTAAGCTGGTTACTGTTTGCTCATTCTGAGACGTTACACAGGCCTGAATTGCGAGAGGAAATATGTTCAGATCGAGAAAGAAAACGGAGTATTAGCATGGGGAACGACGGGAAACCGAGATCAAGTGTGTGAAGTGGAACCATCAGCGTAAGAGTACTTGTATGGAGTATTGCTCTCACATTTGGGGTGGTTTTAGCCGTTTCCTTATTGAGAGAGTAGACTCGAAAGCGGTCCGACTTATAAACTGTCCCAGGCTAACTTCCAAACTTGACCCCCTTGCCCTCCGCCGCAATGTTGGTTCACTTCCCTTCTTCTATAGGTATTACTTTGTTTTTTGCTCCCAAGATCTGGCTGCTTGTGTGCCCCTACCACTAGCTAGACCAAGCAATACTCGACAAGCTACTGTGTCACATGATTATTGCGTGGCCATCGGCAACTCAAGGGTGTACCGTTTTGACAACTGCTTCTTTCCCTACACGTCGAAGCTCTGAAACTCTATACCTTCCCATGTCTTTCCCAATAACTATGACCTTGCACATTTCAAAGGACAAGCCCTTCACTTTTTCAAAAATTCGTAAATACTTTCCCTTGTCTTTCACACATGTTTAAGTTAACCCCATATTTTCCCGAAATGACCCCTCACATCTAAAGGGTTGCCTAATGCCGTAAAACGAAACATTACGCTCCAAAATCACGCTTCGCAAAAGTAAATTCTGTTCTTTCAACGCTACTGTGCCACTGGAAAAGAAAATCACTATATCCAAATATAGTTTCGACAAGTACGTTTGCTAAACCGGTAATACACCATAGCTGGGAGGGTTACGAAGACGAGAGAAAATAGATGTTGATTTACGAAAGAATACGTGAAGCACTTGTGGAAATCAGCGGAAACGATGAAAGCGTGACCAAAATGCAATTAGATTTACCTCAATTTTCGTTCGTTATGAATACTAGTCATCCCTAATTTCACTGTAGTGTTAATCGCCATAAAAGCGTAAATGGTAGCGCCCTTTTTCCTCCCTTCTTGACAATTCTTCCTTTCACGTCGCTCCCAGCAGCAGGACGCATATACATCGGCATATTTCCAATATAAATATCGAAAGCTTAAGAATGTTCGAAAAGCTCTTAACAGGTTCTGTCGATTTCTCCAGGCGTTTCGCCTTTTACGTTACTTTACCACAATAAAATATCCCCGACATTCACACCACTCCCTAGTATTATATTTATAATCGTAAGCTAAAAAACAATGTTCCAAATCACGCAGAGTTACTGTAAATCGTTTCTACTTAGCGTAAGGAATCCACAGATATAAATATCATCAAAATCCACGTAATTTCTTTGGTGTCCCTAAAGGTAAATGACCCCCAGCAATGGGTGGTGGTCATTTGGCCACTTGCACCAACATCAATGAAACAGTAGCGTGCTTAGCGGCCGGCTACTGTAAGCATCACTGTGGTGTCAGGTCCTGCCTTTCCCCTCCCTCCTCTTCAACCACCCTACGAAATGACTAAACAAACGCAGCGTCGTCTGTGAGGAAACAATTCCGAGTTTGCGCAATTCTCTTGCCCCACAATACTCCTATCCCTCTGCATTCTCTAAGTAATGACTGTTGGCAGATTCTATACGAAATATTGGCATCATACTTAAATTGTCACCGTTTCATTTTGTGTTAGGGGGAAGACATAACCTGACCGGCTTCTGAAATACACGATAACAAAATCAACAAAGATCGCTCTCTGTTGGAAGTACTAGTAGGCTGTTTGGGAGTCCACCTTGGAATAAAAAAGAAAGAAATAAAAGAAAAACGTGTATCACTCCCCATCTGAAACACGAAATAGCTTACCATAAATAACTTTTGAAGGACCACCGCTGTTCTTTGACCCAGTATATTGTGGAAACACACTACAACCTAAATTGCACCATGAGGCTTCCTTCCTTCCTACACACAAGCCTTCACCACCTCTTCAATCCGGTCTCTGTGACACCCCGAGTGACACCCCGACTCCCAGTTCATGCCAGCTTAGCTTGGTTGCCAAAGTGTTCGAACGTTTCGAAGCTACTCGGATCTAAGGGTTCGAGCAAATTTGTTCGAAATCATAGCAAACGAGCTTGTGTGGTGCTATAACCTACCGAACGTGTCCGAGGCACTTATAAGACATTGGCAGTGAGATCAAATTAAAGTTTAATTCCAGAAGCTGTCACACTTCCAAATTTGTGACGATTAGTAAAAAAAAATTAAAAACTCAGGCAACAAGGAAGCCAAAATACATTATCTTGTGTAAATAGCTTCATGGTTTCAGAAATCGTTGCTCATGGTTCAAAGCGCTGAGTAACAGCTAGGCTATAGCGCCTTACTAATTCCTCAAAATAAGTCAGTCAAGTAATCAGGACTCCACCAGACACTCCGACGGAGTAAACGATTTCCTGTCTATATTACTTTAGCACTCAGGATAACCAACATATGCCAGCGACGAAATAATGTAGAAAGATATTTTTCTCTAATCTACTCTGGACACAGCAGCATTTTCATATTCTAAGTTATCCTTTGTGAATAAAAGATCCTTTACCCCAATAATTAAGATAAAACATCTGTCTTTGGACTGGCATAGGATCCAATATACATAAGTATTAATTCCAAGTTTAGGCAGGGTGATTTATGGTCCACAATTACCAATAAGCCATTATGGGTAAATGGATAACATGCATCAAGTGAGGAGGTCCCCTGTGTGTGTGTGTGTGTGTGTGTCCACAGCCAATATCATATCACATGTGGAACGCTCAGGTGGAACAAGAGACTGTACAACACAGTTACACCCACCTCGAGACGTACTGTGCTAGCGAAGAGCAGCCGAAGTGGCGAAGCGCTTGCGCGGTACTAAGATACTGACTTCTGTTAAGGAAACGTATTTTTCAGATAGTCTTAAGAAGCTCATCTGGGTGGAAGGATTGAATGATACGCTCAGAAAATTATCTCGCAAAACACAGCTGACTGGTGAAGGGGAGAAGGACTCTCATTAACGTCTCAGGATGAAACACTGTTCTTCCGGTTTTTCTCGGGGTCCCAAATTTTTTTCCATAAATTTTGGAATGAAAAAAAAAAAAGCTTTTCACATCTTTCATCTTGATCAGTTTTCTTTTTTTCTGCTGAAATGACGAAATATGATATGCCTAACATTCAGTAGCCAGGTCCTGAATTTCAGCTGTAAGGTTCTTTGTTCAGAGACTGTAGCTCAAAGGTTCCACGGGGTGGTACGGAGTGCCGTGGCTGTTTAAGCTTGTATATTGTGAATATAGTTGTTTCGCTAATATGAAATTATGTTTTCTTTTCTTTTGAGCGAGTAGAGAATTTATTTCTAATTCATTTCAGTGAGACCAATTTTCCAACAAGAATAGAAACGACGAGGCTTGGAATATCATGCACAAGAAGCCTGGTATAAACATTTTAACTTTTTCCCAACATTTATATGTTTCCTGCTCGTGTCTATGACCAAAAATACTTCTCCTCCGTTGATCATCGAGAATGGAACATTTGATGCAAAGTCTCTCCGTTCACTTCCTAACCAAGCGAACCTTCTGATGACCTACTTGTCGAGCGGTTATTCACGCGACGCTTAACAGCAAATGGAAATGAGAATAGACATCAAAAGGGATCAGATCACTCATGCTTGCCTGGATACCACGCAAAAGTGTGGAATGCGTTTCTCCTCCCGGAACAGATCGTTTTGAGGTGAAACATCTTATATCGAAAAATATGTTGATTTTGTTTATACAGCCAGGTTGATACGTAAGGCCATGCAGTGATATTAGGTCACTGAACTTTATGTTCTGCCTAGTGAAGCGCGCGCGCGCGCACACACACACACACACACACACACACACACACACACACACACACACACACACACTCACACACACAAACATGTTATCTTTATCTAATTGGTTATATATTTCTTGCATCTCCAAAAAAAATGAAAAAGATCTATTTTGTAAAAGATGGGAAACAAAAAGCCGTGGTGTATTGATTAGCGATACCGACCATATGTCAGCAAAGAGCCAGGTCGGGATTAGGGCGGCCAGGGGGCCCCCCCGCACTCGTCCCACAACCCAACCCACGTGTTCATCGTACTCCCCCTCGGGGCTGATCGATAAATGGGTACCTGGCTCAGGCTGGGGAGAGGAGGGTGTGTGATTTAATGTTTTCGTGTTACGGGGAAAGAGAGTTTTACACTCGTGTTGCCTCGTCTCTTAACCTCGTATATATATATATACACCATGTCTTTGCTGCTATGTATGTATGCACACACACACACACACACACACACACACACACACCGGCCTAAGACAGGTATCTATTCATCGACCAGCCTTGAGAAGAGGATGAACACCTGGGTCGGGGGGTGTAAACCGACTACCACGCCCTGGATTCGAACACCGGTGGGTCTGACCCCGGGCTGGCCCGTGCTGACTCATGGTCAGCAACGCAATCCACTACAAAACGGAGGCTCGTAAAAGGTTTACCAACCGAAGACGACGCTAAACCCAAACCCACTTTCACTGCATGTGTTTATGTGTGTGTGTGTGTGTGTGTGTGTGTGTGTGTGTGTACGTTAATGAGAAAAAACGTGTACGTGCATACATAAAGCTAATAGACAGGGCAACGCTAGTGTAAAAGTCCCTCCCAGTAACAGGCAAATAACTGTCAAAATAGTAATCACACACGAGTATTCAAACAAGTCCCATACACACAGCCAAATATCCTCCCCACACCCCCCCAAAAAATATACACAATCTCCTCCACTCGTTCGTATCCCTACATCCTCTGCACGACTGGTAGAAGATCCCACTAAGTCCCCAGCCAGTTCCCTCCCACCCACGAATCCGAACAAGTCACCAACATATTTGGACTATATCACAGCTCCACCTCCGTGACGCCCAGCCGAGCTGACTCAGATTGGAGCAAACATACGCCAATATCGGCCCCCGAAAAGAACTCATAAAAAGCTGAAATGCAGAGGATGAAATTGAGATTTATTTAAGAAAAAAATAGTTTTTTTTTTTCTTGGGCACGTTCCCGTTCCTCCATTAGGATGCTCTCTAATTAATTTCATCTGTCTCTTCTATTGATTTTCCGTTTTCAGGCCTCATCAACCCCGTTAACAGATTTCGTCATCCAATCATCGCATATTTCATCTCCCCATCTTCTAGTTTCATCAGCATCTTGCTATACTCCGTCGGCCCATTGCTAGTTTTCGTCAGCCCCTTGACATGTAAGGTCAGTCCATGAGCAGGTGTGACACTGGCTCATGACCAGGATTCATCAACGCGTTCCCAAGTCTCGCCAACGAATTACAAGGCTTCATCAACGCACTCCACGCAATCCCATGCTTCATCAACCCATCAGCAGGTTCATCAACCCATTGCAATGTTTTTATAAGACCATTACCATGCTCGGTAGAGCGAGGAACGCCCTCGGATCACGGAAATTATCCCATGTCCTGGGTCCGCAGAACGCTGATGCCTTTCCCTATCATCAATATTCACTTGAAGGAGACGTCTGCTATTCTCTCTCAACTTTATTTGAGTCTTAAGTTATTCACAACAGCATTTGAATCTTAGAGGACATCTCTATGTAAGCCGGCAAGCAATTGCGTTGCCAGTAACTTAGCACAGGGAATCTATTCTGCGTCAAAGAAAAAGTCGAGTTCACCATCTCATCGAAGGTTTTTTCAGCGTTTGTGGAGCTGGCAGCCAATAATGGCTGCCAATTCAGAGTTTCAAGTCTTAATGTGCGGCATGGCTCCAGGCTTAACGAGTCTGAACGGCATCTTGCATCGAGGAGTTTGTCTGATGGTAGGAAGGAAGCTGAAGACACAGTTGTGAGGACTGCCAACTACATCAAGGAGAATCACCTAAAAAAAATCGCGCAATGTACCGTTTTCTGAGCTAGGCTCTGGGAAGCCGAATGTGATACACTCTTCATCCACTCGGCTGTGCGTTGGCTAGTAAGAGACGAAGGTTCCTGACCGCAGTGTTCGAGCTCCGAGCTGAGTCAGCTCAAATCTTGAGTCAGAAGAGGGAGGTAGAGTATAGCTTTCAGTCTTCGAGACCTCATCGTGATGGTGTAGTTGCTTTACCAGACCTCGAGACCGTAACTTGGCTGTTCAAGTCGTCTTCTCTAGTGGGAGACTCGACATAATACGTTGTCGCAGGAGCGAGAGATGATAACAATCACTGAGGCAGCAGCAGAGACAAGCTTTGAGCTATGGGTCATGAACGTGCGTAAGTCCCGTGAAGTCGACTTCCCAACCCTGGCATAGATTGCAGACTAGGCTGAAGTGGATCCCAAAATCGAGATTAAAGATACGACTTATGGACACGTGTTTCAAACTTAATATGGAAGTGAGAGTTTGATTCCCAGTGGACCTCGGGTTTCAAACACTCCTTCTTCAAAACCTATATCTGTACGAAATTGATGCTGTGGAGGAGGACGATGTTCAAGGTAGGCTCGTGGAATTACGGCCGAGATGGACTTGCCCAAAATGCCGAATTTGATCGGCTTTTGACTGAAGTTGAGGAAGGTAAATACCTTTGCAAGTTTGCAAGGTAGTTTTCGCAGGTATTTCGCTATATTCCCGACGTATTACGTATGTAAATACCTTTGCAAGTCTGCAAGGTAGTTTCCGCAAGTCTTAGTTATATTCCCGACGTATTACGTATGTTGAACTTACGTTCGACGCTAATGCCAGAGACAGGCTGTTCGATACCGAGAGCTGCTACCTACGATGCTCACTGAGTAAGACTTGTGCAAACACGAGATGGAAATGGCCGAGAATGAAGCCTATTTGTTACTCCTGAAGCTAAGTTTGGCACTAATGGGCCCAGCCCTGTAGCATCTGTTTTTTTTCGTAGGGATGATTGAAGATCGCGGCGATCAACTAAAGGGACGGGTGGGTGTGTCACTTGGTCGAGAGTGTTTGGGAACACACCACCTCCCTCATCAAATCATCCATGTAATGTCCTCGCATTTTACGTGGGCTCGGGACACTTGTTCTCCCTCGTCTGAACTTAAGAACATCCGCAAAACTATCATTTTTTTTTCACCCATACTCACTTGCGCCTCCACCACCTGGTCTTCCTCGCCCTCCACCACACAACAAGGGCACCTAGAAAAGGAGCGGGAAACCTTAACATCGCGTCGTGACTCAGCCTAGCAATGTTTGAGCATCATATTCTACCTCGGACGGAGATAACGCCATCTAGACACTACATTCTACCTCGGAACAAACAAGAAACTCATGCATGGAGACAAAATCGCCCTAGAGGGAATAAACTATAAGATTTTTCTTTTTTTTTTTACCTTACACCTGCACGCCAATTATCGTGCTGGAGCCACACTTAACCCACGACAACAACGGAGACTTGTCTCGCTTGTGTGCTCCGCGCGCGGGGTCTGTCCTCACCCGATTTGTTGACAAACTTGTGGATTTGGCCAACGAACGTGACCTGACTTAATACCGGGCCTCTGCGAGCTCCCCACTTTGTATCCTGTGCCTCGCTCCATTCTCTTCTAACTCCTTGTTTACCCTCCATCGTTTTGTCCTGATGGTAACTGCTTAGAACCAAAATATTTTTGTCATCTTCGCCAATATCTATCTTTCCCAGTTTCCTGACTCGGAATTCTTAACGTCCATTGACTTCACATCACTGTCATCGTCTCTCCATCTGTGTGCTTCAGTTACACCTAACATCTCTTCAACTGCCTCAGCGACTGTCCTCAAGTAAGGTACTCTCTCGCTCGTATGAATCTGTAATGTACGACTTTCTTCTGTCTACTCTGGCGCATGACGCTGATCTAAAATTCCCCCTTGACGACTGTGACATCAGGTTTTTCTTCTCCGCCTCAACGCCAACTAAATTAACGTTTTCTCTGTCGTTTTCATCTCCACTTGTCCTTATCCACGCTCGGGAAACGAGTCCTATGATCTTCTTTCGTCTGTTTTTCTCCAGACCAATCTTCTTAACTGTTCCAAGAGATCCGTCAGCTAAAAAAAAAAACACTTCACATCCAACAAACTTGAACAAGAAACTTCTGCCATGTCCCCCCAGATATAAATCTGGTCAGGCTTTAACAAGAGCACTTGCCCTTTTATCGACCACCAAAGCTTCCTTTTGGCAGCCATCGTTTCCTTTCATGGATCTATCTGTTTAACCTCGTGTACCACAGGTAGCCCGACTCTCAGTGTTCCACCTAGGCCACCTTCTTCTTCGCTTAGCCTCTTCCTTTGTAAGGTCATCACACGATTGGTGGTGGCACGGTCGAAAATTCATTTTTATGATGCTTCGTCTCGAGTGAGAGCCTCTTGTCATCAACATCTGTTCTGGTAAAGACGTCTGATTCCCTAAATCCAAACACCTGCATGGTATATTTTTTAATGACCCTACTCCTCTGGACTTTTCTTGTATAACTTATTCATTTTTGTGGAATCCAACCATAAGCTTTCATGATCTGTAGTCCCGACTGGTGGACGTGGCTAGTTTCTCGAGATCTGCTGGAACCTCATAAGGGCAGGAAGGACTCCTAGGGCAAGAAGCAAGTAATATATATATATATATATATATATATATATATATATATATATATATATATATACCAAACCAAAAACATGCTTACATAAACGTATTTCAAAAATATCACCTATGATTAAGTTTCACCGCTTCTGACAAGTAACTAGACCAAAACGTACGTTACAGACAGTTACAAGAAAGTCTCAGTACAAATCGATCACCGAACTTAAAGGTACTCAGCCTTCAGCCTCATCAAACCTTCACTAGAATAGTATCGACTCACTCTCTCCCAGCTCTCAATCATCTACTCCACTGCTGGCAGTGCAGGATCAAACGAGGAGGGGTTTATGATTGTTCAGAAGGAGGGAATCGTGAGGAAGTAGCCTCCTCTGATAACAGGGCCTTGAACACCCTTTAAAAGCAGGCGTTCCAATGTTTCTTTTGTTTTCCCTGCAAATGGCTCCTCGCAGCCAGCCAGCCAGCAGACGAATGAACTTGGCAAATTACAGAAAACAACACAATTGAGGGACAACTTCTTTAGATTGAGATACACTAATAATGTTATTAAACGAGAAAGAGGAAATTAACTTTCAGAGAAACTCTTGTGTATAAAAGATTATATATAATCAGCTTTGTTATACTGGAAAGGAACTGTAAGCTGAGAAGATCAATAAAGTAAATAGGATGATGTAATAACTTTTTGTGATTGTTGGCATTGGGTTGTAAGAAAACCTCTTGGTATATTCCATTTTCTTTTTCCTAAGTGTGTGTATTTTTGCGTTTCTTGCTCCTATCATTATCATCACTACAGAGATTGTTTCAGGCAATCACACGAAATATTTGACAGTAAAAAGCCTTAATTAGCTTTCGTATGGCTGCCGTCCATAGCTGTCACACGACAACAAAAGTGTTTTTACTGGAGTAAAGATTTTTTTTTGAACTAATGCAGAATTTGATTGATTATAATTATTTAAAACCATCTCTCAAAGGTTACCAGTCAAAGGAGGATGATGGATAAACGTTCTTAAGCAAATGAATTTACCCTTTTATACATACCAGATAGTCACTTAAACAGCTTCGAATGTATATACAATGGACATGAATATGTCGATCTTGCGTGAAATAACGATAACTTAAATAAAACAAAATCACATCAAGTCCAAAACTTTTTTGCCTCCTAGTGTAAACAAACAAAAAATATCATAGTACAGTCTTCTCTGCTCGAAATTCTGCTTAATCACCTCAACGATTCAGGCTGACACTCCGTTTGAAATCTTCACTACTACCTGAATCAAATCGTGATTCATTTGAAGCACCATATAATTCACCACATCGTCATATTCTTATGTAAGTATCAATGGTTCAACAATGACAGCCGTTTAGATGAATCTTAAAAAAAATGGTTTGATTATCAACATACATTTAGTTATAGCTTATTACAACCAAACTGACGTAGAGGATTGGGTCAGTATACGACACGTTTCTACCTACATATCCATGTGCTGTTCAAAGAACCAACGATGTATTATGATCGTCATGTATGAAAAATACACATGAAAGGTACTGAATACGTTGAGGGCTCTCTCTGATCCTATAAAAAGAATTGAACCATATTCTTCATTTTTGAATAACGTGTTATTCAACGCACAAATTATACATTCCTTCTCTTCTTGCAGGATGACACGGGTTTTTGCACATACAGACTTCGTTTCTTATTTTCCCTCCAGTCCTACAAAATAATACGACACCTCTAACTCTTCATCGTCCCTCTAAAAGTTAAAATCTTTACACATGCATCATCCACGTAAATCTTGCTGGTCACCTAAATGACTGGTGTGTCCGAATATTATGACTATTACCTTTCCAAATGAGAAATGACAGTCACACAGTTTGTCGGCAGTGATGTTCAAAGGAAACGCACCACTTACAGGTTGTAACCAACGCTGTTAGTCAAAAAAGATAGCCGCCCGTTCATAAAGCATTCTATCTGTAGGAAAACTCTGCGAGGCTCAACCGACGACCTGCAGTAATTTGCAGGCGAAAACAGGTGAACGATTACAGTCCCTATTCATACCCAACCACAGATGTATCAGTAAGAGACTTTCTTTACATTTTTTGCTGAGTAGCGGATTTCATCCTGAATTTCTGGCTGGCGAAGGGGAAGGCCCTGGGGTCCTAATGCAGTCAGTAGGCGATGGAGAATGGCACCATTGATGGAGAAACTGGTACATAGTTGATGACGAAATGAGCTATTCGCAGGGAATTCTAACAGGCGTGCGTAATGGGGGGAATAAGATAAGTGACTGGGAGTGGGAATGAACTGACCATAAATAACTATTCTCTTTACGACCAGTCGACCCATTTCCTAATCTTCAAAGTACAACGCTATCTATACCATGTGACTTGATTTTTGCTCGTAACCTTTGATGCGGTACCTAATCGAATGCTTTTTGAAAATCTATGTAGATAACACCAGCAGCTTTACTTTTAAAAATCACAGATGTTGATCATAGCGTAAAAGAAATGAGACAGATATGTCACGACGTGAGCGATTTCGTCGAAAAACATTGTGAGAATCGTTTATTAAAGTGGATTTTCTCTAAAATGATTTATAAACTTGTCTCGAATTATGGTTTACCAACGACAGACGTTGAGCTAACTAGGCAATAATTTCCCGTCAATGTCTTAATAACCACTCTTGAATATCACAGCTACATTGACAACTTTCAATCTCCTCCAGTCCTTACTGAAATGAACAGACACGGGCTTAACTATCTCATATCTCGTTTCATTTATTGCCCTCATATAAAACATATCTGGGCCTGCCGATTTTTAACTTGTAGCCTTGATGGCAATATGCTGCAGAACATTTTATTTCTGTTTACATTTTGATTGGATTCAGGGTACGAGTTATGCCTGCGTTCGTAAACAGAGATGCAAGAGAATGATTTAAGAGCTTTACCTTGCTCTCGCTGCCTTGAAACAAGTCACTGCTCCCCAGTGATTAATGGACTTTTATAAAGACTAAGTAATGACCGTCTTTTTTCTTTCATAGTGATAAAACTCCTCAGTGTTTCTTTTGCTGTTTCCAACAATATTCGCCTCATACTGATGTTTGATTTGACGTAAAAATTTCAGTTTTTCTTTTGAAAGCCACATAATTTATTCCATAATGTTGGCTGCTCTTCTCTTTGAATTTGTCAGGTGCTTCTTTCTTGGAATATAACACTTCTTTATTTCATTTTCCTACCATTTTGGCTCAATTTCACCCCCCCAAAAAAAATAATAAAAAAAGTTTCTACAACGCATTGGCACATATGTTCCCTCTACTGCTCTGAAAGCTTTACTGAAGCTTTCCCGATCTACGTCCAAATCGTTTTCATTGAAGGCATCATCAAACTTTTGTGTGTTACGAGCAATGCATATTTGCATTATCACAGAGAGAAACTGGTATTTTGAGACGAGAGAAAAATTACTTAGAAGCTCAAATGTCTCAAAACAAAAACTCACCGGTGAAGACCAAGAAAAGACAGATAGTACAGCAGATAAACAAGATGATGTAAGAAGACTAGGAAGCCACAAAGACTCACCAGAGCGAGATAGTAGCAACCCTACGAGTCCCAGGACACAGAAAAGAGGCTATGAAACTATCCAGTGATGAGTCTCAGTTTACACTTGATGCCAGAAACACAAATCTTTACCCTCTGGAAGGTGATTTTAGTCGTCTTGGAGCTAATCCTGCGAATACTCTTTTTGGTAATAATCAAGGCAATGTTGGTGAGATATTATTATAACACAGTAGTGTTGAGAATGTATCAGTTTATGCCAACGAGCCTAGTGAAGCCTCTCTCCTCAGCAAGCAATGTCGTGCTGATCGTGAAGTGAATAATATGAGATGTATTCAAAAGCCATTGCAGTCAAAGAGGTTTCTGAATATTGCCATCATCCTCAGAGGAAAAACGGCACTGAGGAAAAACTTACCCACAGACAAAAGCAGTACGAACAAATATTTAGTCAACGCAGTGACTGCTGCTTGAAGTAGGATTAATAGTAATCAGCCATACTCACTCAAGAGAATGTCCGCCATATCAGACCCATCTCCCGCGCCAGATCCCACGAGTGAAGTTAGTCGGGTAAATTTGTGTAGTGAAGTGGGATGCGAAGGGTCTCTGTCTTCCAGAGATGGAGTTCGTGGGTGTGATGAGAGAAGAGCATGGAAGATCAGCAGTAGCGAGAACAATAGCATACGTGGTTGATAGTGGTGCGGGGGTCGGTGACTTGATGACACAGGTATTACTCCAGAAAAGGAGAGAGAGAGAGAGATTAGGGCAACAAATTGCCACGCTCAGGCTACGGGTGGATTGAAGGCAGCAAGACTATATATATATATGTACTAGTAGGGAGAGATGAGAAGCGATCATTGGACTGGGAATGTTCTAAATGGCAGTCAGAGGCTGGTGAACTACGAACGGTCGAGATTAGTAGCTATTCTAGCTTGTCTTGAGGAAGGAGTAGAAATATTGGTGTATCTATCTTCGTTCTCAGCGTTAGTAGGAGATGCCGTGTTTGCAGACTGAAATGTTAGATGGGGGCATCCTCTACGGAACGTACAGACGGCAGATTAACAGACTTAAGAGCGGAACTGGAACTTCTTCTACAGGAGGAGAATGCCCCTAGGTGGGATCAGAGAGGAAGGCTAGAGAGTTTGGAACGCGAAAATGATAAACTTCCCGCTCAGGTAGCAGGTTTAGAGGAACACTTGACGAACGAAGGAAAACGACCATACCAACTCCGGATTCAGATGAAGGAGAGCAAAAGCGAGACGTTGCAGACAGGTTCAAGGAACGTGCACACTCAGAGCTTAAAGGGAATCTGATTAGTCAGCTTAATTGGGAAATACTTCCCGGCGTGCTGATCAATACGAGAGCGAGATGAAGCGTTTCACGGCTCGAGTGAATAATTTGAAGAAAATATAAAAATCTCGCCAATGATGACTTATGAAGTTGAAGGTGCTGCAAACAATATTTGCAGCGAGCAAGTGATTAAATTCAAGAAACTGTCGAGACTCTGTAAGTCCATTTCCAACATTTGCAGTCCCGTCTGTGATCACAACGGACCCCTCATCTCTTCCTCTTTGCCCAGCAAATTTACTGCAAGACTCTGCTGATGACCAGGCTCGTTTCAGAGGAACCTCAGGTGAATAAGCTTCGTAGTTGACGGTTCTTAAAACACTATCTGCCCCATTGCACCCTAAAAAAGCCTTAACAAAGTGGCGTAATCAGCTCGGAAAAGTGGTAAGAATTTTTCATAACGGAGTCACTCCCGCTGAGGATTGTACTGTTTGGAAGATAAGACACTGATGTGCACTGTGTAAAGACGTTCATGTCAAATTTGGCTTTATCTTTATACAGTCTTTTTGATATCTTTAATACTTTCTTTCTGCATATCTAGAAACAGAAAATGACAGAGGCTAATGGTTGGTTGTTGTAAACCTTCTTTTGAATGGTATCATAATAAAGTACAAGGGATATATATATATATATATATATATATATATACCGGTCCCTGATGAGAGGATAAACAGCTACGCTGTCTGTGAGCCGATTACCTGCACAAAACTCGAACCAAGGTCTGCCTTGTTCAAAGTCGTGGACATTAACCACTACACAGTGGACGCTCACGCCTGGAGTATAAGACCAGATGAAAAAGCTGTGGTATAAGACTGGAGTATCTAATAAGTGCATATGACTGGAGCATAAGACTGGGGTATACATTGTCGATTGTGATGTAAAAAGGGAAAAAAAAATATTACTATTTGCTGATGAAAAATATATGAAAACCCGAAAAGATTCATGATTTTAGAAATCTCCTTCCCCCTCCTTCTTCCTGTAATGTACTGTGATAACGTACTCGATAACGTAGAGTGATAAAGTACAAAAGATACTATCATAACTCACTGAATGAACGGTCTTTGATAACGAAGCGTGATAACTAACCGTGATAACGAACAGTGATAATGTACCGTAATGGGGAATCGTGATAACGCATTTGTTTAAAACTTCCGTGATAACGTTCGATTATAATTTGCAGTGATAACGTACAGTGACAGCATATGCACAGTGATAACGTACAGTGATAACGTAATGTGATAATTTGCAGTGATAATGTACAGTGACAACATATGTACAGTGATAACGTACAGTGATAACGTAATGTAATAATATGCAGTGATAACGTACAGTGACAACATACAGTGATAACGTACAGTGATAACGTAATGTGTTGATATACAGTGATAAAGTCGTGAAAATGTTTCACAACTGCTGAGAGACATATTACCTTATTTCCTTCGACGAAGCTTCTGTAATACAAAAACTTCCCCTAATATTCTTTTTTTTTTGCTATCTTTAATATGGCATGTTTTTCCCGCTATCTTTGCTCAAAGTGCTATACAAATTATATACATTCGTTCTAGATATTACAGGCAGGAGGCCGTGGCTATAATGATTCTATTAGATACATTAGTCAACTGTATGATGAGGGATATGTGAGTGACTGTGTGTGTGTGTGTGTGTGTGTGTGTGTGTGTGTGGAGGTACGAAAGTGTGAGGGTGTGAGTGTCCGTGTTTGTTAGGAGGCAGGTGTGAGTGGGTGTGCGCAGAGGCAGGTGTGAGGAGGGAGGGGGTTGAGCGAGATGGCTGTTTGTGGAGGTAAGTGTGAGAGGGCGCTATTTGCGTGTGTGTGTTTGAAGAATTGTATGCCTATCGCAAATAGAGTTCACGATGCAAACATTGCACTAAACAAATTTTTTGATTTCATGAGCAAACAGCAAACGACTCCATGAAAGGAATTTCATCCGAAGGTCATTATCTAGGAAGAGAAATCTCTGAATGTGAGTGAAACTACTGACATATTGCACAGAGAATGCACATGACTCAGTAGAAGGCAAATGCATTAATCCAACAAACTGTTTTTTCGTCTTATCTTAATATACCAAAATGTATAATGAATTTTATTTTTCAGTTTCATAGGTACTGGATGGTATCCCATGACTAAATTAGAGCATTCTAGATAGTTAGTGCTTGAAGTTAAATAATTCTAAATGCAATATTTACATAATTGCTTCATACAGTTCACTTATCTTTGACTTGGTAGCGTCTTGTGGGGAACCTAGTCTCTCTAAAATTATATAATCATGACACACTAACCATCGTTTCTTGCCGTACTTAATCTTCAGGTTAAAATAAGAAAGATTTTGCCATAAAGTCTGAGTTTATAATGAGGACTAGGGCTATGTCAGTGAAGCAAAAGCAAAAATGTGTGAGATAAGAGATAACAGAAGACATTTGGTAAAAAATGAATAGAGACGATGCTTTAGGTGCATTTCCCTGAGGTATCAGTGTGGCAATCAGAATTACAGCCAATACGACCAGGGCGACTTGTCTCAGGAGTTCCCCTTTTGCGCAACCGCCCATAGGACGAGTATGGGGTGCGCACAATGAACCCGCCGCTGACGGAGGCGCAGGTGTTCCCAAAATTCAACAGAATAGTTCATAAAACCATATAACTATTTTCCGACACAGTGTAAGCAACCTACTCCAGCGGCGCCATGTACCAAAAACACCCACATTTTGCGAATGCTTTTTGCAGCCATGTTTATTAATTTGCAGTCTGTAATGAAATATGAATTAATGTTGATAATTACGAACATTATGAAACGTATGAATTAGCCATAGCCCGTGGTATGCTGTAGCCTTTGGTGATTAATATCTGGAAATTGCTGATCTTCGACCTTTTGACCAAAAATGAAAATGTCGATCCACGATTTATCATTAATGTTCGAATTAAAAATTGTTTTGGAAAAAATAACTTTTGAACGTTAGTATCTAAACGACCAATCAAATGCCTATGTACGATGATATGGTCTCTTATACAGAATGCATTTAGGAAATATTTACTTCGTTATCACACACACAAATGTCTATCTATCTATCTATCTATCTTTCTATCTATCGTGCTCCAATCAAGGCCATCTCGGATGTAAAACAAAAGAATGAAAAGAAAGCAGAAATTAATCAGGTTTCCATAAGTGTTTTTAGACCTACCTCTTAAAGAAAGAAGGGTTATATGAAGAGGGAAAGACAAAAGGAGGAAGAGAATTCCACACTTTAGCTCTGCGATAGGTCTCCAAATGTCCTCACGTTAGTGGTGGAGACACATGCAGACAATGCAAGAGAAAAATATTGCCAAAAATAATAGCTATGAAATAGAGAGAGAGCGGTAACATCGCGGCGTACGAGAAAGGAGATTGAAGAGAGGTGATGCTAAGATAGTTATTGAATCGAAAGGCTTTTGATTCCACGCTAGTTAATAAAGAGATGGGGGAAGAACCACCCTAAATGTGTGAGCAGTATTCCATACTTGGGGGAAAAGAGCGCCTATAGATGTGAAACAGCTGCTCACAGGGATAATGATTACGGCACCTATACAAGACTCTCAACTTTTGGGAAGCACTCTTTGTGATGCTTGATTACTTAGGGTTACCAGGACAGAGAAGATGATATGGCTATGCCTAACATGTTTGTATTATTACCGGGTTACATTGTAGTGTTTTTATATAAACAGAGATGCAGGGAGATATTCCGATTTAACATTATCATATCTTATAAAGCTGCTGTTTCCCCACTCCGAAATGCTCCAAAGGTCCGAGGTGAAAGGGTAATTATGATGAGTACGAGAAAGAGAACGAGCATTAAAAGGAGAAGGGATGAGGGAGAGAGGTTAGTTGAAGTGTGCAGAGTTGAATCATCAGCATAAGAGTGAATAGTGATAGAGGCAGAAGAGGGAAAAAAATAAATGAGAGAAGAAAGAGAGTAGGTGATAGGAAAGAACCCTGAGGAACACCACTGTAAACAGGATAGGATGAGATGGAACAGAGCGAAGCAGCGCGACCAAAGGAAGGGAGTTTAGAAATGCTTTGGAGATGTCGAGGGCTAGGATAAAAGATTCACCAAAGTCCCTGAGTGAGGAGGACAGAGGTGAGTCACATAGGAGAGAAGGTTCCCAGCAGACCTACCTACCACTGCGAAATCCATCCTGGTGATTTGAGAGTAGGGAAAGGGATTCTATGTTTGAGAAAGTTAGAGTTTAGGAGACTTTCAATTTCACTGGGGACATCAGAAGTGAGAGCAATGGGGCGATTGTTGGATTAGTTAGAACGGTCTCCTTATCTAGGGATGGGCTGCACTAAGGCGTGTTTCCAAGCGTAGGGGAATATCTGGGTTTTCAGGCAGAGGCGAAATAGTCGAGCAAGGATTGGCGCTAGCTCAGAGGCATACTACGTATATTAGAAGATGAGGAGGTATGCCATCTGAAAAAGAGTGGCTTTATCAGATGGAAAGTTAACAATACATTGATAAGGTCGGAAGAGAGGAGGAAAGGATGAATTACAGAAATGCTTTCTATGTGCCATTACTCTCTCAGTCAATACTCTCCAGTACAACTTACCAGGTACGTATACTTAACAGATTCACACCTTCTGCAGTGGTTAAGCATTCACTATTGTTCCTCTTGCATTTATGCAATGGCACTATAAAGGCATTCCGCAAATCCTCGCTCGCCTCACCTTGAGCCATACTTAAGCTGAAAATCCAAACTATATATGCCAACCTTTAACTAAAACATTCAACAGTCCTTCAGAATGTTTCATATGTCTTTCACATCTGTTTTGCCAATTACCGCTTTGCCATCCACTCTCTTCACTGCCGCCCCCATTCGTTCTCTTGTTTTCCTCATACTATTCACATCCATCCATTTTATTCAACCTTTTCTCAAATTCTTTCTTTGCTCTCTCACCATTCTCTCATTTGCTCCCTTTTTTTTAACTTTAGCATCTTCCTTTTGACTTCTCACCATTATCTCAGGTAACCACCCCATTCACTGGCATTACTACTTTCCTACATATACACCTCATACACCTACCCTTTCTCCTTCACTAGCAATCTAATTTGCTACCTTTCAACCTTTTTAACTTTACTATCCTATGTCATGCGTCCATATTCTACCTGTATACGTCACCTGCATATCTAAGCATTGTTTCCCTAAATACCTTCCACCCTTGTTCCACTCCCCTTCTGTCATTCACTCTCACCCTACGTCATTCTTCACTCAGTTTCTCTCAGTATTGCTGCACACACGAAACATCTCAAGGTCTCTTACTTTCACTGCTTCCTTCACAAGTATGTCATTTCCTCTCTTCCTTGAACGACCACAAGCTCTCATGTTCTCGTCCATCAAGAAGTTATTGAACACTACCTTTCCACTGCATGCCTCATGATTAGCACATAATCTAATAATGCCTGTTGAACCCTGAATTATGCACCTTTTTCACACCAGGTAATCACTATCACCATAACTCTTTCACCAAACATCTCGACAAGCTCTTCGCCATTCTCATTTACACCGGGGAACTCGTCTTCAGATATTAGGCCTTCAATTACAAGATCAGCCAGCAATGCATTTACATCCTCTCACACCAAGAAATCGACACCTTTGCATTTAGCCCTGTCATAGAATCCGCTCATCTCCTATCGGAACGCACTCCCTTGTTCTCTTACGTATGCATAAACAGTCACCCACATCACGTAGACTGCTATATCCTATACTACAGTTTTATCTCACAGGACTCACTTTTACGGCCGCTTCTTTCTCATGAAAACCTGCTCATTTCTCACGTAAGACGTTCCTGAAGACGCCCTGTTGGTGGAAAAGCGACGCATCGAGAACTACGGAGCGTCATTACAGACGCTTGCAAGAAATTGAGGACTTTTCGAAAATATGAATGAAGAAAGTTTTCAGGCTAGGACAGACGAATACGTAGATAGAGAGACTGGAGGAACGGATGGATAGGCAGACACATACCTTGGAAGGTAAATGAATTTGAAAATACGACAGAAACATAGTTGGATAAATGATTATTGTAACGTCCAAAGCGACCGACTGGTACCGTGCTGTATTTTCAAACTTTTATTTACTTTGTGCATCGAATAACGAAACCCCAATTTCGAAACTACTAAATATGACGAAAAAATATGTATAAATGAAAATTACTAGACTCTATCTACTATGTGCGTGGATGTGTTGAAATATATAAAGTATAACGAATGTTAAATCTAATTTCATATCGGTGCAATAAATGTATATTACATCTTCGTTGTCACTGTAGTTACCATAAACTTTTGAGAAAAGAAAAAAACAAGTGTGAGGAGGAAACTTGAAGAAAAATGTCAGAAAATATTTCCTATTGGTATCACATTGCTACGATGCATTGTGATGAAATACGTAAATCCTTTAACCTCTAGGTTATGCCCATGGCCGTAGTCGGATGCAATCACTTCTCTCGGGATTATATCTCACCATAAACGGGTGACTAAATGTTACGTGGCTGTCAACCCGTCAGCTGTGTGACACTCCCGTGGCCTCTCACCGAGGACTTCACCTGCGTGTGACCTCCTAGACGATACCTGCTTGACACCCACATCTCAAAGGCATTTCTAAAAGCCACAACTCTGGAATCATTTTGTCTATCATACACCGATCGTCTGAGATAAACATGTCCTTCATAAGGGTCATGATATTCACTAAACTCCGCGTATGGCTTGAACGGCTTCGCTGGAATAGGCATCGTAGATTATTCCCCGAGGCCTCTACCACAGTTGTACTTACGAATGTGCGAGGAGGCGGTAAGTATCTGAGCGACTGTTGATTTGGAGGGAGCGAAGGTGCGGAGAGAGCGGCAGTGTGCAAGCACCGATGGCAGGCTGGGGGCGAGGGGAGGGAAGAACACCATCAACAAGTGTGCGTCTCGACACTAATTGGCTCCTTTGGCAGCGGAGTCAAAGGAAGGCTACATAGCTGTGACAGACGTCGATTTTACAATACCGAGTTCCTGGTCCAGGTATCAAAAGACGTCTATATATTTTCATTATCAGGGGAATAAATCAGTTCTAGAGAGCATCTCCGGTTTTCCCACTCATTGCCATAGAATGTCTGCAGTGCTTGGAGTATAAGGTCCCACGTTTCGGTAGTGATACGTAAAGACTCCGAAATAGTGCCAGGTTTGCGAAGTCTGGTGCTGCCAGCAGCTCTCTAGCCAAGCGTGGCCAGCCGGGCGGAGGGGACACAGCGCGTCCTGCCTCTACGTGCGCTACCAGGGTACTGAGGCGAGGAGGCGAATCACCACCACGAAGTCCTGCGTCTACGTCCACGACTGAGTACTTCGACGATACGGGGAAATGGGCTAGGTCTTCAGTACTGAGTCTTGCGCCTTCCTGAAGTATCTTGGAGACATTCTAATTTAAGAGAAGACTTGGGTGAAAAACACAACTCTCAGTTTAAAAGTGAGATGTTTTTCATTTGAAATTACATTATGTGAGTTGCTTTGAATTACATAATTCTAAACAATAATAAGAGGTAATACATCAAAGAACACAACAGAAATTCTGAAAATCAAGAGGACACAGAGAAATACAGGAATTCATTTATATTCTTAATTTCAATCTCTTTCTATTTTTTTTTTTTTTTTGGGGGGGGGGGGGGGGGAAAGGGGGGGGGGGGGGGGGGGGGGGGAGGAATAGGAATTTATAACTTGAGCTTGAATTTCGTTTCATCTTTAATTCATTTTTCAGAGTAATTTGCGATTAAACAAGCTTCCACAGAAATCCTCCCCAGAATATAATTTGTGTTTATAACCTTAAGAAGAGTTTGCCCAGTCAATATAGTGTTCAAACGAGGCTCTATGCTGGAATAAGATACTACTGTGCAGACCACTTCTGATACTATGTTTATGTTGGGTAATATGTCTTTCTGCATTCTTCCGTCATACCAATATAAAACATATTACAACCAGTACAAGGAATTCCGTATACGCTACCAGTCACATCATTCGGGGGCATGTTGGATAAGATTGCTTTTCAACTTGTTGCATGCAAGAGAGCTAGCTACTCGAACACCAAGCCTTTTGAGAGCTGGAACAATATCACTGAAAGTTTCATGGATGGTAGAACAAGTGTCATATGTGTTTGATGTCTTCTTTATACTGAGTATCATTTCTTTTTGGTATGTTTGATAATGGTTTATGATCTTTTACTGGATATTGGGAACTTTCCGCTTTTCATTTCCCTTGTGGTTGGTTATATGAATATACTAATTCACGCGCACCGCTGTGACCTCTTGCAATAGGAAAGCAGCGTGTAGTATTAAACGGCGAAGCCTCAGATTGGCTAGACGTAACGAGTGGTGTGCCCCATTCTTTTCATTTTGTACATTAATGACCTAGAACTCGGTCTCATATCTAAGATCTCCAAATCTGCTGACGATACTAGACTAGGAGGTAGAGCTGTAAACAGCCGGGAATGCTAAATGATTCAAATAGATCTTAACTTACTAGCAGAGTGGTCAGACAGATGGCAAACGAAGTTTAATGTAGACAAGTGTAAAGTTATGCACTTTGGAGACAAGAATATAAGTTGCGATTGCAAACTATTCGGAAACTCTCTGACTAAAGTAAATGAAGAGAAGGACCTTGGGGTTGCCATTAGCAACAATCTGAAGTATACTAAACAGTGTCAAGCAGCAAGTAAAAAGGCAACCAAATGTTACGTTTCATAGCCAGGAATATAGATTACAAGACACCAGAAACAATTTTCACGTTTCATAGTTCTCTAGTAAGACCACATCTTGAACAATGCAGTCCAGTTTTGGTCCCAAAACTACCAAAAGACGAGAAAAAATTAGAGCAAGCACAAAGACGCGAGACAAAATTGATCCCATCCCTTAGAAATCTGGCATACGAAGAGAGGCTAACACGTTTGGATCTCTTCTCCCTTAAAAAACGTAGACCGTGGAGACTTAATCCAAGTGTTCAAAATTCTGAACAAGTTTGATAATATGAATCACGAACATCTTTTCGAAATACAAGAAAATACGGTTACCAGGACAAACGGCATAAAACTCAAAGCTAAGAAATGTACTACGGACGTGGGACAAAGCTTCGTTTCCTATAGGTGTGTTGAACACTGGAGTAAGTTACCGTCAGGTGTAGTGATTGCTAAGACCATAATTACCTTCAAAAGACGTTTAGACAAATACCTTATAAATTCAGGTATACTCTCAGAAAAACGCCAGAAATAAATTGTATAAACGACAGCGGTAACACGGACAGCTGAAGGCTAATGTGCAGCAGCGGGGAGTCGGTGATAGCTTAAAAAATTGCTGAGCGGAATTATATTTTCTTGCTAATTTATCTTTTTTACCAGACAATGCAGTCATGGGGCAATCAGGCCTCCTGTTGTCTGTCTTTCTCATGTAAACTTTGTAAACAATATATATATATATATATATATATATATATATATAATAATCTTTTTACTTTGTATATCTGTCTATGGTGCGGAACCAAAGGCTTAATGAACAATGGCAGTTGAAAACCATTAAATCCAATGACATACAAACATTTTCACAGGCGGGCAGAACGCGAAAGAGAATAATTCCACTGAGCTGAGCACATAAAACATAACACATCCGTTGATCCCCCAGGCTCTATGATGCTCCCAGTCGTTTTAATTCCTAACGTTCTCTTATCTCTTTTCATTTTAGCTGAGACTGCAACTGAATATCCTGTAATCAAGAACACCTCATTAACGCTATATATGTATGCGGGATGATTCAAAGTTAAACCGACAAATATCTTGACTATAGATGGAATATGAGAACCTAATGATATATATCATATCCAGTGAATGCGGAGGCAAATGTGTAAATAGATAAAGGCAATTTAGCGACGAACAGTTTGAGAGTTGGTAATGTCGCATGAATGTGTCCGAACACATCAACAATGATGGGTGTCGATGTAAATAAATCCCTTGATACAGATGGCATTTTACTGAAATAGTGGAGTGTCATCTGCCCGCGTTGTAACTATCTGTTTCGTATCGTAATCATATCTAGTATTTAGAACATAGCAACAATACAGTGGTATGGAACAGCGGTAACCACCTAGCCTCAAGAAGTCTTCACTCCCTTAAATATCATCTCCCTGTGACTATACTGTGTACATTTGACGTACCTGATAGGGAGACAGACAGAAGGTGAACTGATATCTGGATGCATACCACCCACAACGTCGACAACTTGTTGGGATTGGTTCGTAATGACCTGAGAAGCTTCGAAACCCGAACGAAAACCTCGTAACTACACAAGCGGTTGTTACCTACCATTTGTGAACCACACGTTGATCACATCGGCTACTGATTTTATAGATACGCTGTATCATGCTCACGTATGATTACCACCAACATACGATAAGGAGGACGTCTTGGCCAGGGGGTTACAACAGACCGACCTTACGATAGGTACCATGAAGCAGTGTGTTCGGTTTGACTGGGGAATAGGGTTGATGTGTACGACCAGGTGGCCCGGGCTCCGTACGCTGCCATAGCACGTTCATGAAGCATTACTGACTCCCTTCCCGAACACTTCGACTCGTAAAACCTATCCGTCCAAGTCAGGACTTCCTGGAACCTTCGAGCCATCCCTTCCAAAAGCATTTAGGTCGTAAAATCCGTTCTTCCAGCGAACAGTCAAGAGAGATAGTGAGCATCTTCACTACACACCAAATGAAGCAATTAGTTAAGCTAATATTTATCCTAATAATAAGTTCAGTCTACATTATCACAGATAATCCAACCATAAGCAACACTTCGTTCTAGTAACTAACATATTCGCAAGTTAAAGCCAAAAATTCAAGTTACAACTAAAGGTGAAGGCTACGTTGGCAAGTAACAATCAATTCTAATACAGGTAACGATGCTACTGGCCGGGCATTGACAAGGGTAGTGAGGAGCACTGCCGAAAGTGCTCCAAATTCATGGTGACCAGAAGGCTGACCGGACCCTCATTGTAAAAGGTGCTATTAATGAAGGTGTTGTTATCCAAAATGTCATAGATATGATGCTCATTATTATCCGGGGTTTGCACACACACACACAGACACACACACACATATATATATATATATATATATATATATATATATATATATATATATATAT
>JAYMFT010394506.1:0-19421 GCA_038088735.1 Panulirus argus
CACCCTGTCAAAAGCCTTAGATATGTCAAGGGCAACTACATATGACTCCCCAAAATCTTTCAGGGATGATGCCCAGAAATTAGTAAGATAGGAAAGAATATCACCAGTGGATCTCGCCTTACGGAAGCCGTACTGGTGATCAGAGAAATGACTGTGAGTTTCATGGTGTTTAAGGATATGGGAGTTGAGGAGGGATTCAAAGACTTTGGAAATGGTTGATGTCAAAGCAACAGGACGTAGTTAGAGGGGTCAGAATGGTCACCCTTCTTGGGGATTGGATGTATCAAAACATGTTTCCATGGAGAAGGAAAAGTTTTTGATGTTAGTCCATTATAATCGTTTTTTTGA
This sequence comes from Panulirus argus, assembly GCA_038088735.1. NCBI lineage: Eukaryota > Metazoa > Arthropoda > Malacostraca > Decapoda > Palinuridae > Panulirus > Panulirus argus. Next base: position 349 of record JAYMFT010394506.1, read on the forward strand.
TGTTATATATTTATAACGGTGTGCTTGATGTTAGTCCATTCTGATACTGTGTATGATGTTAGTCCTTTCTGATAGTGTGTATGATGTTTGTCCAATCTGATAGTGTGTGTGATGTTAGTCCAGACATTTTGTATCATATTAGTCCATTCTAATAATGTGGTTTATGTTAGTCTATTTTGATAGTGTGTATGATGTTAGTCCAGTCTGATAGTGCGTATGATATTAGTCCATTTTGATAGTGTGAATGATGTTAGTCCATTCTCATAGTGCGTATGATATTAGTCAATTTTGATAGTGTGTTTGATGTTAATCCATTCTGATAGTGTGTATAATGTTAATTTATTATGATAGTGTGGATGACGTTAGTCCATTTTGATAGTGTGTATGATTTTAGTCCATTTTCATAGTGTGTATGATGTTAATCCATTTTGATGGCCTGAATGTTGTTTGTCCATTCTGATAGTGTGTATAATGTTAGTCCTTTCTAAGAGTGAGTTTGATGTTAGTCAAAATTTGATATTTTGTATTGTATTAGTCCATTCTGATAGAGAGTATGATGTTAATCTATTCTATTAGTGTGTATGATGTTATTCCATTCTGAGAGTGTATATAATGTTAGTCCATACTGAGAGTGTGTATGTTGTTAGTCCATTCTGAAAATGTTTATGATGTTAGTTCACTTTGATTTTGTGAATAATGTTAGTCCATTCTGATAGAGCATATAATATTAGTCCATTCTGATGGTGTGTACGATGTTAATCAACTCTGATAGTGTGTATTGTGTTACTCTATTCTGACTGTGTTTAGGATGTTATTCCATTCTGATAGTGTATGATGTCAGTCCATTCTGATTGTGTGTATGATGTTACTCCAGACAGTGTTAATGATGTTAGTCCTTTGTAATAGTGTGCTTGATGTTATTCCATTCAGATAGTGTGGATGATGTTAATCCATTCTTATAAAATGTATGATGTCAGTCCATTCTGATGGTGTGTATGATTTTACTTCAGTTTTATAGTTTTTATGATGTTAGTCCATTCTCATAGTATGCATGATGTTAGGCTGTTCTGATAGTTTGAATGATGTTGGTCCATTATGACAGGGTATATGATGTTTGTTCATTTTAATAGATTGTATGTTAGTCCATTCTCAGAGCGGAAAAGATGTTGACCCATTCTGATAGTGTGTATGAGGTTAGTCCATTCTGATAGTGTATATAATATAAGTCTATTCTGATAGCGTGTATGATGTTAGTCTAATTTGATAGTGTGTATGATATTAGTCCAGACAGTGTGTATCATAAAAGTCCATTATTAAAGAATGTTTGATGTTATTCCATTCTGATACTGTGTATGATGTTAGTCCATTCTGATTGTGTGTATGATATTAATCCATTTTGACAGTGTGAATAATTTCAGTCCATTCTAACAGAGTGTATGATGTTAGTCCATTCTAAAAGTGAGGTTGATGTTAGTCAAGTTTTGATATTGTGTATGATATTAGTCCATTTTGATAGTGTGTATGATGTTTGTCCATTCTAATAGTGTGTATGATACTTGTCCATTCTGATAGTATATAAAATATTAGTCCATACTGAGAGTATGTACGATGTTAGTTCATTCTGATAGTGTGTATGACGATAGTTCATTCTGATAGCGTGTATGATGTTAGTCTATTTTGATAGTGTGAATGATGTAACTCCATTATAATAGAGCGTGTGATATTAGTCCATTCTTATAGTGTCTTTTATGCTAATACATTCTGATAGTGTGTATAATATTATTCCATTCTGACAGTGTGAATGATAGTAATCCATTTTGAAAGTGTGAATGATGTTAGTTCATTTTGACAGTGTGTATTATCTTAGTCCTTCCTAATTGTGTGTTCGATGTTAGTCCAATTTTGATAGTGTGTATGATGGTAGTCCATTCTGATAGTGTGTATGATATTAGTCCATTCTAATAGTGTATGTGATGTTAGCCCATTCTGATAATACATGATGTTAGTCCATACTGATAGTGTGTATGATGTTAGTCCATTCTGAAAGTGTGTATAAATTTAGTCCATTCTGATACTGCATCATGCTAGAACATTCTGATAGTGTATATGAGGTTAGTCCATTCTGATAGTGTGTATAATGTTAGCCCAGTATGATAGCGTTTTTGATGTTAGCACATTCTGAGAGTGTGTATAATTCAGTCCATTATGACAGTGTATATAACGATAGTCCATTCTGATAGTGTGTATGATGTTATTCCATTTTGATAGTGTCATTGATATCAGACCATTCTGACAGAGCGTATAATATTAATCCATTCTGATAGCGTGTAGGATATTAATCCATTTTGATAGTGTGAATGATGTTAGTCCAATTCTGACAGAGTGTATGATCTTGGTCCATTCTAACTGTGTATTTGATGTTAGTCCAATTTTGATAGTGTGTATGATGTTAGTCTGTTCTGATAGTGTGTATGATGTTAATCCATTCTAACAGTGTATATGAAGTTAGTCTATTCTGATGGTGTATATGACGTTAATCCATACTGATAGTGTGTATGATGTTAATCCATTTTGATAGTGTGTATGATTTTAGTCCATTCTGATAGTGTGTATGATGTTAGTCCATTCTGATAGTGTGCATGAAGTTAGTCCATTCTGATATTGTGTATGATTTTAGTTCATTTTGATAGAGTTAATGATGTTAATCCATTTTGATAGAGCGTATGATATTAGTCCAATTCTGATAGTGTGTATGATGTTAGTCTACTTTGAAAGTGTGTATGATGTTAGTCCATACTGATTGTGTGCATGTCAGTCCGTTTTGATAGTGTGAATGATGTTAGTCTATCCTGATAGTGCGTATGATATTAGTCCATTCTGATAGGTGTATTATGTTAGTCCATTCTATTAGTGTGTATGATACTAGTCCATTGTGTTAGTGTGTAGGATGTTACATTCTATTAGTGTGTATGATGTTAGTCCACTTTGATAGCGTGTATGATGTTAGTCCAGAAAAATGTATGATAGTAGACCATTCTAATAGTGTGTTTGATGTTAGTCCATTCTGATAGTGAGTATGATTTTACTCCATTTTGATAGTGTTTATGATGTTAGTTCATTCAGATAGTGTGTATGATAATATTCCATTTTGAAAGTGTGAATAATATTAGTCCATTCTAATAGTGTGTATGATATAAATGTATTCTAATAGAGTGTATTTCGTTAGTCCATTTTGAGAGTGTGTATGATGTTAGTCCATTCTGATAGTGTGTATGATTTTACTTCAGTTTGATATCTTTTATAATGTTAGTCCATTCTCATAGTGTGCATGATGTTAGGCTGTTCTGATAGTGTGTATGATGTTGGTCCATTATGACAGTGTGTATGATGTTAGTTCCTTTTGATAGTTTGTATGATGTTAGTCTATTCTGATAGTGTGAATGATGTTGGCTTATTCTGATAGTGTGTATGAGGTTAGTCCATTCTGATAGTGTATATGATGTAAGTCTGCTCTGATAGTGTATATGATGTAAGTCTGCTCTGATAGTGTGTATGATATTAATTTAATTCAATAGTGTGTATGATATTAGTCCAGACAGTGTGTTTCATAATAGTCCATTCTAAAATTGTGCTTCATGTTAGTCCGATCTGATAGTGTGTATGATGTTAGTCCATTCTGATAGTGTGTATATTAATCCATTTTGATAGTGTGAATAATTTTCGTCTATTCTAACAGTGTGTATGATGTTTGTCCATTCAGATAGTGACATTGATGTTAGTCCAATTCTGGTATTGTGTATGATGTTAGTCCATCTTTATAGTGTATATGATGTTTGTCCATTGTAATAGTGTGTATGATACTTGTCCATTGTGACAGTGTATATAAAATTAGTCCATACTGAGAGTGTGTACGATGTTAGTTCATTCTGATAGTGTGTATGACGATAGTTCATTCTGTTAGCGTGTATGATGTTAGTCCATTTTGATAGTTTGAATGATGTCAGTCAATTCTGATAGAGCGTGTGATATCAGTCCATATTCTGAAAGCTTGTTTGACGTTAGTCCAGATAGTGTGTATGACGTTAGTCCATTCTAGTAGTGTTTTATGTTAGTCCATTCTGATAGTGTGTATAACATTAGTCCATTCTAATAGTGTATATGATATTAATCCATTTTTAAAGTGGGAATGATGTTAGTCCAATCTGACAGTATCTATGGTCTTAGTCCTTTCTAATTGTGTGTTCGATGTTAGTCCAATTTTGATAGTGTGTATGATTGTAGTCCATTCTGATAGTATGTATTATATTAGTCCATTCTTAAAGTGTGTATGATGTTAGTCCATGCTGAAAATGTATATGATGTTAGTCCATACTGATAGTGTGTATGATGTTAGTCTATTCTGATTGTGTGTATGAATTTAGTCCATTCTGATACTGTGCATGATGCTAGTCCATTCTGATAGTGTATATGAGATTAGTCCACTCTGATAGTGTGTATGACGTTAGTCCAATCTGATAGTGTGTAAGATGTTAGTCCAATCTGATAGTGCTTATGATATTAGTCAATTCTGATGGTGTTATGAGGTTAGTCTATACTGAGAGTGTGTATGATGTTAGTCCATTTTGATAGTGTGTATGATTTTAGTCCATTCTGATAGTGTTTATGATGTTAGTCGATTCTGATAGTGTGTATGAGGTTAGTCCATTCTGACAGTGTGTATGATGTTAGTTCATTTTGATAGAGTTAATGATGTTAGTCCATTTTGCTAGAGCGTATTAGTCCATTCATATAGTGTTTATGAGGCTAGTGTACTTTGAAAGTGGGTATGATTTTAGTCCATTCTAATTGTGTGCATGATGTTAGTCCGTTTTGATAGTGTGAATGATTGTGTCTCTTCTGATAGTGCGTATGATATTAGTCCCTTCTGATAGATGTATGATGTTTCTCCATTCTGATAGTGTGTATGGGGTTATTCCATTCTGATAGTGTGTATGATGTTAGTTCATTTTGATAGAGTGAATGATGGTAGACCATTTTGATAGAGCGTACTATATTAGTCCATTCTGACAGGTGTATGATGTCCGTCCATTATGACAGTGTGTATGGGGTTATTCCATTCTAATAGTGTGTATGATGTTAGTTCATTTTGATAGAGTGACCGATGTAAGTTCATTTTGATAGAGCGTATGATATTAGCTCATTCTGATAGTGTGTATGATGTTTGTCTATTCTAATAGTGCGTAAGATATTAATCCATTTGATAGGTGTATGATGTTAGTCAATTCAGATAGTGTGTATCATACTAGTCTATTCTGTTAGTGTGTAGGATGTCAGTCCATTCTATTAGCGTGTATGATGTTAGTCCACTTTGATAGCGTGTATGATGGTAGTCCAGAAAATGTGTTTGATGGAAGAGCATTCTAATAGTGTGTCTGACGTTAGTCCAGTTCTGACAGTGAGTATGATTTTAGTCCATTTTGAAACTTTTTATGGTGTTAGTCCATTCATATAGTGTGTATGATAATATTCCATTTTGAAAGTGTGAATAATGTTAGTCCATTCTAATAGTGTGTATGATATAAGTGTATTTTGATAGTGTGTATGATGTTCGTCCTTTATGAGGGTGTGTTTGATTTTTGTCCATTCTGATAATATGTATGATGTAATCCATTCTGATTGTGTTTATGATATCAGTCTAATTCTGATAGTGTGTATGATGTTAGTCCAGACATTTTGAATGATGTTCGTCCATTATAATAGTGTGTTTCATGTTAGTCCATCCAGATAGTGTGTATGATGTTAGTCTAGTCTGATAGTGTGTAGGATATTAATCCATTCTGATAATGTGTATGATATTAATCCCTTTTCAGAGAGTGATTGATGCTAGTCCAATCTGACACTGTGTATGAAATTAGTGCATTCTTATAGTTTGTTTGATGTTAGTCCAATTCTATTCGTGTGTATGATGTTAGTCCATTCTGATAATGTGTATGATGTTAGTCTATTCTAATAGAGTGTATGATGTTATTCCATTATGATAGTGTATATAATGTTAGTCCGTATCGATAGCGTGTATGATGTTAGTCCATTCTGATACTGTGTATGGTACTAGTCCAGTGTATATGATTTCAGTCCATTATAATAGTATGTTTGGTGTTATTCAATTATAATAGTGTGTTTGATGTTAGTCCATTCTGATACTGTGTATGATGTTAGTCCATTCTGATAGTATGTATGATGTTAGTCCATTCTGATAATGTGTATGATAATAGTCCATTTTGATAGTGTCAATGATGTTAGTCTATTTTGACAGTGTGTATAACGGTAGTCCAATTCTGACTGTGTATATGATGTTAGTCCATACTGATAGTGTGTATGATATCAGTCCATTCTGATAGTGTGTCTGATGTTAGTACATTTTGAGAGTGTGTATAATTTTAGTGAATTATGACAGCGTGTATGACGATAGTCCTTTCTGATAGTGTGTGTGATGTTAGTCCATTTTGATAGTGTGAATGATGTCAGTCCATTCTGATAAAGCATATGATATTAGTTCAATCTGTTAGTGTGTATGACGTTAGTCCAGACACTATTTATGATGATAGTCCATGGTATTAGTGTGTTTTATGTTAGTCCATACTGAAAGTGTGTATAATGTTAGTCCATTCTGATAGTGGGTATGATATTAATCCATTTTGATAGTGTGAATAAAGGTAGTCCAATTCTGACAATGGGTATGATCTTTCTCCATTCTAATTGTCTGTTTGATGTTAGTCCAATTTTGATAGTGTGTATTTTGTTAGTCCATTCTGATAGTGTGTATTATGTTTAATCATTTTAAAATTGTGTATAATGTTAGTCCATCCCTATAGTGTATATAATGTTAGTCCATACTGATAATGTGTATGATGTCAGTCCACTCTGACAGTGTGTATGATTTTAGTCCATTCTGATAGTGTGTGTGAGGTTAGTCCATTCTGATAGTGTGTATAATGTTAATCCATTCTGATATTGTGTATAGTGTTAGTCCATCCCAATAGTGTATATGATGTTAGTCCAATTTTGATAGTGTGCATTTTGTTAGTCCATTCTGATAGTGTGTATTATGTTAGATCATTCTAATATTGTGTTTAATGTTAGTCCATCCCTATAGTGTTTATAATGCTAGTCCATACTGATAATGTGTATGACGTTAGTCCATTCTGATAGCGTGTATAATATTAGTCCATTCTGAAAGTGTGTATGATAATAGTCCATTTTGATAGTGTGAATGATGTTAGTCTAATCTAACTGTTTTTTGAAGGTACTCCAATGCTGACAATGTATATAATGTTAGTCCTTAGTGATAGTGTGTATAATGTCAGTCAAATCTGATAGTGTGTATGAGGTTAGTCCATTTTGAGAGTGTGTATAATTTCAGTCCATTATGACAGTATGTATAACGATAGTCCAAGTCTGATAATGTGTATGATGTTAGTCCATTTTGATGGTGTAAATTATGTCAGTCCATTTTGATAGAGCGCATGATATTAGTCCATTCTTAAAGTGTGTATGACGTTACACCAGACAGTGTGTATGATGTTAGTCCATTCTGATAGTGTGTTTTTTGTTAGTCCTTACCGATAGTGTGTATGGATTTAGTCCATTTTCATAGTGTGTATGATCTTTTTCCATTCTAATTGTCTGTTTGATGTTAGTCCTATTTTGATAGTGTTTATTATGTTAGTCAAATCTGATAATGTGTATGATGTTAGACCATTCTAATAGTGTGTATGATGTTAGTCTATCCCTGAAGTGTATATGATGTTAGTCAATACCGATAATGTGTATGATGTTAGTCCATTCTGATAGTGTGTATGATTTTAGTCCATTCAGATAGTGTGTATGTTGGTAGTCCATTCTGATAGTGTGTATGAGGTTAGTTCATTCTGATAGTGCGTATATTGTTAATCCATTCTGATATTGTGTATAATGTCAGTCCATTCTGATAATGTGTATGACGTTAGTCCATTCAGATAATGGGTATTATGTTAGTTCACTTTCATAGTGTTAATGATGTTAGTCCATTATGATAGTGCGTATGATTTTAGTCCATTCTGATAGTGTGTACGATGTTAGTCAGTTCTGATCGTGTGTAGGATGTTAGTCCAATGTGACCCTGTGTAGGATGTTAGTCCATTTTCATAGTGTGTATGATGTTTGTCCAATTCTGAAAGTGTGTATGATGTTAGTCCAGACAATGTGCATCATATTAGTCCATTCTAATAATGTGTTTGATGTTAGTCCAATCTCTTAATGTGTATGATGTTACGCCATTCTAATAGTGTGTATGATAGTAATCCATTTTGATAATATGAATAATGTTACTCCAATCTGACATTGTGTATGATGTTAGTCCATTCAAACAATGAGTTTGATGTTAGTCCAATTCTGATATAGTTTATGATGTTAGGCAAATTTTGATGGTGTGCATTTTGTTAGTCCATTCTTGTAGTGTGGATGATGTTAATCCTTTCTGACAGTGTGTCTGATGTTAGTCCATTCTGATATTGTTTATGATGTTAATCCAATCTGACAGTGTGTATGATGTTTCTCTAATCCTGAGAGTGTGTAAATTTCAGTCGATTATGATAAACAGGATGACGATAGTCCATTCTGATAGTGTGTATGATGTTAGTCCGCTTTGATAGTGTGAATGATGATAATCTAATATGATAATGCGTATGATATTAGTCCACTCTATAGTGTGTATGATGTTTGTCCATTCTGATAGTTTTTATGATATTAGTCCAATCTGATAGTGCGTATGACGTTAGTCCGGACAGTGTGTATGATGTTAGTCAATTCTAATAATGTGTTTTATGTTAGCCCACTCTGATTTTGTGTATAATGTTAGTCCATTCTGACAGTGTGTATGATATTGATCCATTTTGAAAGTGAGAATGTTGTTAGTCCAATCTGACAGTGTGTATGATCTTGGTCATTTCTAATTATGTGTTTGACGTTAGTCCAATTTTGATAGTATGTGTGATGGTAGTTCATTCTGATAGCATGTATATTAGTTCATTCTAATAGTGTGTATGATATTAGTCCAATTCTGACAATGTATATGATGTTTGTCCATACTGATGGTGTGTATGATGTTAGTCCATTCTAACAGTGTGTATGAATTTAGTCCATTCTGATACTTTGCATGATGTTAGTCCATTCTGATAGTGCGTAGGAGGTTAGTCCATTCTGATAGTGTGTATGATGTTAGTTCAATCTGATAATGTCTAGAATATCAGTCCAATCTGATAGTGTTTATGATGTTAGTCCATTCTGATAGTGTGTATGATGTTAGTCCAGATAGTGTTTATCATATCAATCCATTCTATGAATGTGTTTGATGTTAGTCTATTCTGATAGTGTGTATGATGTTAGTCCATTCTGATAGTGTATATGTTATTAATCCATTTTGATAGTGTGAATGATGTTAGTCTATTCTGATAGTGCGTATGATATTAGTCCATTCTCTTAGGGTATGATGTTAGTTCATTTTCATAGCGTGTATAATGTTAGTCCAGTCTCAGTGTGTAGGATGTTAGTCCATTCTATTAGTGCGTATGATGTTAGTTCACTTTGATAGCATGTATGATGCTAGTCCTGAAAATGTGTATGATGTTAGATCATTCTAATAGTGAGTTTGATGTTAATTCAGTCTGGTAGTATGATTTTTGTCGATTTTGATAGTATTTATGATGTTAGTCCGTTCAGATAGTGTGTATGATAATAGTCCATTTTGAAAGTGTGAATAATGTTAGTCCATTCTAACAGTGTGTATGATAGTGTATTCTAATAGTGTGATTGATGTTAGTCCATTCTGAGAGTGTGTATGATGTCAGTCCATTCTGATAGTGTGTATGACGTTAGTCCATTCTGATAATGTGTATGATTTTACTCCATTTTGATAGTTATTGTGATGTTAGTCCATTTTGATAACGTGCATAATGTTTGCACGATCTGATAGTGTATATGATGTTGGTCCTTCATGACAGTGTGTATGATGTTAGTTTATTTTGATAGTTTGTATGATGCTACTCCATTCTGATAGTGTGTAAGATGTGGGTTTATTCTGATAGTGTGTATGAGATTAGTTCATTCTGATACTATGTATGATGTTAGTCTATTCTGATAATGTGTATGATGCTAGTCCAATTTGATAGTGTGTATGATGTTAGCCCATCCTGAAAGTTTGTATGATATTTGTTCAGACAATGTGTATTATATTAGTTCATTCTAAAAGTGTGTTTGATGTTAGTCCATTCTGATAGTGTGTATGATATTAACCCATTTTGATAGTGTGAATAATTTTAGTCCATTCTAACAGTGTGTATGATATTAGTCCATTCTAATAGTGAGTTTGATGTTAGCCAGATTTTGATATGGTGTATAATGTTAGTCCATCTTGATAGTGTGTATGATGTTAGTCCATTCTAATAGTGTGCATGATATTAGTCCATTATAATAGTGTATATAATGTTTGTCGATACTGATAGTGTGTTCGATGTTAGTTCATTCTGATAGCGTGTATGACGATAGTCCAATTCTGACAGTGTGTATGATGTTAGTCCATTTTGATAGTATGAATGATGTCAGTCCATTCTGTTAGTGCGTATGATATTAGTCTAAATCTGACAGTGTATATGATGTTAGTAAATTTTGATAGTGTGTATGATGTCAGTCCATTCTGATAGTGTGTAGGATGTTAATCCATTCTGATAGTGTGTATGATAACCGTCCACTTCTGATTGTGTGTATGATGTTAGTTCAGGCAGTGTGAATGATGGTAGTCCATTCTAATGGTGTGTTTGATGTTAGTCCATTCTGATAGTGTGTATGTTATTAGTCCATCCTGATTATGTGTATGATATTAATTCATTTTCAGGGTGTGAATGATATTATTCCAAATTGACAGCGTGTAGGTTAGTCCTTTCTAATAGTGTGTTTGACGTTAGTCCATTTCTGATAGTGTGCATGAATTTAGTCCATTCAAATTGTAAGTATGATGTTATTCCAATCTGATAGTGTATATAATGTTAGTCCATACTGATAGTGTCCATGATGTTAGTCCATTCTGATAGTGTTTATGATGTTAGTCCAGACAGTGTGCATGATGTTAGTCCATTCTCATAGTGTGTTTGATGTTAGTCCAATCTGATAGCGTGTATGATAATAGTCCATTTTGATAGTGTGAATGATGTCAATCCAATTATGACAGTTTGTATGACGGTAGTACAATGTGACAGTGTACATGCTGTTAGTCCATACTGATAATGTGTATGATAACAGTCCAATCTGATAGCATGTATGATGCTAGTCCATTTTGAGAGTGTCTATAATTTCGGTCCATTATGACAGTGTGTATGACGATAATTTATTTTGATACCGTGTATGATGTTAGTCCATTTTGATAGTGTGAATGATGTCAGTCCATCCTGATAAAGCGTATTATATTAGTCCATTCCGATAGTGTGTATGACGTTATTCCAGACTGTGTGTATGATGTTAGTCCATTCTGACAGTGTGCATGATTTTAGTCCGGTCTGATAGTGTGTATGATAATAATCCATTTTGATAGTGTTAATGATGTTAGTCCAACTGACGATGCGTATGATCTTAGTCCATTAAAACTGTCCTTTTGATGTTAGTCCAATTTTGATAGTGTGTATGATGCTAGTCCATTCTTATAATGTGTATGATGTTAGACCATTTGAATAGTGTGTAAGTTGTTCGTCCATTCCTATAGTGTATATGATGCTCGTTCATACTGATAATGCGTATGATGTTAGTCCATTCTGATAGTGTGAATGATTTTAGTCCATTCTGATAATGTGTGTGTTGTTAGTCCATTCTGATAGTGTGAATAATGTTAATCCATTCTGATATTGTGTATAATGTTAGTCCAATCTGGTAGCGTGTATGACGTTAGTCCAATCTGATAATGTTTATGATGTTAGTTCAGTTTGATAGTGTGAAGGATGTTAGTCCATTCTGATAGTGCCTGTGATATTAGTCCATTCTGATAGTGTGTATGCTGTTAGTCCATTCTGATAGTGTGCATGATGTCTGTCCATTCTGATAGTGTGTATGATGCCAATCCACACATTGTGTATTATATTAGTCCATTCTAATAGTGTGTTTGATGTTAGTCCATTCTGATAGTGTGTATGATTTTAGGCCATTCTGATATTGTGTATGATATGAATCCCTTTTGATAGTGTGAATAATCTGACTCCAATCTGACATTGTGTATGATGATATTCCATTCTAAGAGTGAGTTTGATGTTAGTCCAATTCTGATATTGTGTATGATGTTAAGCAAATTTTGATGGTGTATATTATGTTATTCCATTCTAATAGTGTGTATGATGATATTCTATTGTGATAGTGTATATAACGTTAGTCCACTCTGATTTTAGTCCAATTCTGATAGTGTGTGTGATGTTGATCCACTTTTGACAGTGTGTAAGATGATACTCAAATCTGAGAGTGCGTATATTTTATTCCATTATGACAAAGTATATGACGATAGTCCATTCTGATACTGTGTATGATGTTAGTCCACTTTGATAGTTTGAATGATGTTAGTCCAGTCTGATAATGCGTATGATATTAGTCCAATTGTGATAGTGTGTATGATGTTTTTCCACTCTGAAAATATGTATGATGTTAATCCATTCTGATAGCGTGTAGGATGCTAGTCCAGACAGTGTGAATGATGTTAGTCTATTCTCATAATGTGTTTGATGTTATTCTACTCAGATAATGTGTAAGATGTTAGTCCAATCTGATAGTGTGTGTGATGTTAGTCCATTTTGATAATGTGGATGATATTAATACGTTTTGAGAGTAAGAATGATGTTAGTTCAATCTGACACTGTGTATGATCTTAGCCCATTCTAATAGTGTGTTTGATTTTAGTCCAATTCTGATAGTGAGTATGATGTTAGTCCATTCTAAAAGTGTGTTTGATGTTAATCCATTTCTGATAGTGTGTATGATGTTAGTACATTCTGATAATGTGTATGATGTTAATCCATTTTCAGAATGTGAATGATGTTAGTCCAATCTGACAGTGTAAATGATATCAGTCCAATCTGATAGTGCATATAATGTTAGTCCACTCTGATAGTGTGTCTGATTTTAGTCCATTCTTATAGTGTGTGTGATGTTAATCCAATGCTGACAGTGTGTATGATGATACTCCATTCTGAGAGTGTGTATATTTTTTCCATTATGACAAAGTGTATGACGATAGTCCATCCTGATACAGTGTATGACGTTAGTCTACTTTCATAGAGTGAATGATGTTAGTCCAATCTGATAATGCGTATGATATTAGTCCATTCTGATAGTGTGTATGATGTTTGTCCATTCTGATAGTGTGTATAACGTTAGTTCATTCTAATAGTGTGTAGGATTTTAGTCCAGACAATATGAATGATGTTAATCTATTCTATTGGTGTCTTTGATGTTATTCCAGTCAGGTAATGTGTATGATGTTACTCCAATCTGATAGTGTGTGTGATATTATTCTATTTTGATACTGTGTATGATATTAATACATTTTGAGAGTGAGAATGATGTTAGTTATATCTGACAATGTGTATGATGTTAGTCCATTCTAACAGTATGTTTGATGTTAGTCCAGTTCTGATATTGTGTATGATGTTAGTGCATTCTAAAAGTGTTTCAGATGTTAGTCTAATTCTGATAGTGTGTATGATGTTAGTCCATTCTATAGTTTGAATGATGTTAGTTCATCTTGATAATGCGTATGATATTAGTCCAATCCTGACAGTGTGTATGATGTTAGTAAATTCTGATAGTGTGTATGATGTTAGTTCAATCTGATAGTGTGCAGGATGTTAGTCCACCCTGACAGTGTGTATGATGTCAGTCAGTTCTGATGATGTATATGATATTAACCCATTTTCAGAGTGTGAATGATTTTAGTACATACTGAAAGTGTGTATGATGTTAATCCATTCTAATAGTTTCTTTGGTGGGAATCCAATTCTGATAGTGTGTATGATGTTAGTCCATTCTGATAATGTGTATGATGTTAGACCATTCTAGTAGTGTGTATGATGCTCTTCCAATCTCATAGTGTATATAATGTTGATCCATACTGATAGTGTGTATGATGTTAGTCCAGACAGTGTGTATGATGTTATTCCATCATAACAGTATGTTTGATGTTACTCCAATATAATTGTGTGTTTGATGTTAGTCAATACTGATACTGTGTATGATATTAGTCCTTTCTGATAGTGTGTATGATGTTAGTCCAATTTGATAGTGTGTATGATAATAGTCCATTTTGATAGTGTGAATGATGTTAGTCCATCCCGACAATGTGTATGACAGTAATTTACTCTGACAGTGTATATTATGTTAGTCCATATTAATAGTGTGTATGATATCACTCCAATCTGATAGTGTGTATGATGTTATCCATTCTTAAAATGTGTATAATTTCAGTCCATTATGACGATGTGTATGACGATAGTCCACTCTGATAGTGGATATGATGTTAGTCCATTTTGATAGTGTGACTGATGTCAGTCCATTCTGATAAGAGTATATGATATTAGTCCCTTCTGATAGTGTGTATGTTGTTAGTCCAGACAGTGTGTATGATTACAGTCTATTCTAATAGTGTGTTTTATGTCAGTTCATTCTTATAGCGTGTATGATGTTAGTCCATTCTGATAGTGTGTATGATGTTAATCCATTTAGATAATGTGAATGATGTTAGGCCAAATCTGACAGTGTGTAAGATCTTAGTCCGTTCTAATTTTGTTTTTGATGTTAGTCCAATTTTGATAATGTGTATGATATTAGTCCATTCTGATAGTGTGTATGATTTTAGACCATTGTAATAGTGTGTATGATTTCAGACCATTGTAATAGTGTGTATGATGTTTGTTCATTCTCACAGTGTATATGATGTTAGTCCATACTGATAGTGTGTATGATGTTAGTCCATTCCCATAGTGTGTATGATTTTAGTCCATTCTGGTATTATGTATGTTGTTAGTCCATTCTGATAGTGTGTACTGCGTTAGTCCATTCTGATGGTGTGTATGATATTCATCCATTTTAATAGTGTGAATGAAGTTTGTCCATTTTGATAGTGCGTATAATGTTAGTCCAATCTGATAGTGAGTATGATGTTAATCCATTCTGATAGTGTACATAATGTTAGTCGATTCTAATAGCGTGTATGACGTTAGTCCATTCTGATAATGTTTATGATGTTAGTCCATTTTGATTGTGTGAATGATGTTAGTCCATTCTGAAAGTGCGTATGATATTTTTCCATTTTGATAATGTGTACGATTTTAGTCAATTCTGATAGCATGTATGTTGTTAGTCCATTCCGATAGTGTTTAAGATGTTAATCAAATTCTGATAGTGTGTATGAAGTTTGTCCAATTTTGAGAGTGTGCATGATGTTAGTCCAGACAGTGTGTATCATAACAGTCCATTCTAATAGTGTCCTTGATGCTAATCCATTTTGATTTTGTGTATGATATAGGCCATTCTGATAGTGTGTATGATATAAATCCATTTTGGTAGTATGAATAATGTTACTCCATTCTGGCAGTGTGTATGATATTAATCCATTCTTATAGCGAGTTTAATGCTAGTCCAATTCTGATATTGTGTATGATGTTAGTCCAATTCTCATAGTGTGTATGTTATTTGTCCAATCTGATAGTGTATATAATATTAGTCCTCACTGATAGTGTGTATGATGTTAGTCCATTCTAATAGCTTGTATGATGTTAATCCATTCTGATAGTGAGTATGATATTACTCCATTCTGAGAGCGTGTATGTCTTAGTCCATTATGACTGTTTCTACGACGTTATGATGTTAGTCCACTTTCTTAGTATGAATGAAGTCAGTCCAATCTGATAATGCGCACGATATTAGTCCATTCTATTTGTGTGTATGATGTTAATCCATTCTGATAGTGTGTATGATGTTAGTCCATTCTGATAGTGTGTAGGATGTTAGTCCATTCTGATAGTGTGTATGATGTTAGTACATTCTGATAGTATGTATGATGTTAGTCCAGACAGTGTGTGTGATATTACTCCATTATAATAGTATGTTTGATTTTATTCCATTATGATAGTGTGTTTGATATTACTCCAATTCTGATACTGTGTATGATATTAGTCCATTCTGATAGTGTGTATGATATTAGTCCATACTGATAGTGTGTATGATATCAGTCCAAAATGATAGTGTGTATGGCGTTAGTCCAATTCGAGAGTATGTATAATTTCAGTCCATTATTACAGTATGTATGACTATAGTCCAATTCTGTGGTGTGTATGATGTTAGTCTACTTTGATAGTGTGAATGATGTTAGTTCAATCTGATAATGCGTATGATATTAGTCCATTCTGATTGTGTGTATGATTTTAGTCTATTCTTATAGTAAGTATGATGTTAGTCCACTTTGAGAGTGTAGATAATGGCAGTACTTTCTGAGAGAGCGTATGATATTAGTCTATTCTGATAGTGTGTATGACGTTAGTCCAGACAGTGTGTATAATGTTAGTCCATTCTATTAGTGTGTTTTATATTAGTCCATTCTGATAGTGTGTATGATGTTAGTTCAATCTGATAGTGTGTGATAATGATCCATTTTAATAGTGTGAATGATGTTAGTCCATTTCTGACAGTGTGTATAACTATTCCATTCTAATCGTCTGTTTGATGTTAGTCCAAATTTGAAAGTGTGTATGAATTTAGTCTATTTTCATAGTGTGTATGATGTTAAACCATTCTTATAGTGTGTATGATGTTAGTCCATTCCTATAGTGTATATGATGTTAGTCCATACTGATAATGTGTATGATTTTAGTCTATTCTGATAGTGTGTATGCTGTTAGTCCATTCTGATAGTGTGTATGAAGTTAGTCCAATCTTATAGTGTGTATAATGTTAATCCATTCAGATATTTTGTATAATGATAGTCCATTGTGATAGCCTGTATGACGTTAGTCCAATCTGATAATGTTTATAATGTTAGTTCATTTTGATGGTGTGAATAATGTTAGTCCATTCTGATAGCGCGTATGATATTAGTCCATTCCGATAGTGTGTACGATGTTAGTCAATTCTGTTAGTGTGTATGATATTAGTCCATTCTGATAGTGTGTAGGAGGTTAGTCCAATCTGATAGTGTGTATGATGTTAGTATATTCTGATTCTGTGTATGATATTAATCCATTTTGAGAGGGTGAATGATGTCAATCCATTCTAATAGTGTGTTTGATTTTAGTACAATTCTGATAGTGTGTATGATGTTAATACATTCTAATGATGTGTATGATTTCAGTCCATCTAACAGTGTTTGTGATGTCAGTCCATTCTGATAGTGTATATGATTTTAGTCCATATTGAAGTGTGTATGATGTTAGTCCATTCTGACAGTGTGTATGATGTTAGTCCATTGTTATAGTGTGTATTATGTTCGTCCATTCTGATAGTGTGTTTCACGATAGTCTAATCTGATAGTGTGTATGTTGTTAGTCCATATTAATAGTGTGAATGATGTTAGTCCATTCTGATAGTGCGTATGATATTAGTCCATTCTGATAGTGGGTAGGATGCTAGTCCAGACAGTAGTATGATGTTAGTCTATTGTAATAGTGTGTTTGATGTTAGTCCATTAAAATAGTGTGTTTGACGATAGTCCATTCTGATACTATGTATGTTAGTCCATTCTGATAGTGTGTATGATGTTAATCCAATCTGATTGTGTGTGTGATAATAGTCCATTGTGATTGTGTGAATGATGTCATTCTATCCTGAAAGGGTTTGTGACGTTAGTCCATTGTGATAGCGTGTGTGATGTTTGTCGAATCTAATAGCGTAAATGATGTTGGTCCATTTTGATAGTGCAAATGGTATTAGTTTATCCTGATAGTGTGTATGATGCTTATCCGTTCTGATAGTGTGTATGATCTTAGTCCACTTTGATAGAGTATAAGATGTTAGTCCACTCTGAAAATGTGTATGATGTTAGACCATTCTGATAGTGTGTATGATGTAAGTCCAATCTGATAGTGCTTCTGATGTCAGTCCAATTCATTTGCGTGTACAATGTTAGTCCATTATGATAGTGTGAATGATGTTAGTCCATTCTGTTAGTGCGCATAATATTAGTCCGTTCTTATAGTCTGTATGATGCTAATCCATTCTGATAGTGTGCATAATATTAGTCCATTCTGATAGTGTGTATGATGTTGATCCATTTTGATAGTGTGAATGACTGTAGTCAGTTTTGATAGTGCGTATGATATTAGGCCATTCTAATAGTGTTTCTGATGTTAGTCCATTCTCAGAGTGTAGAGGATGTTAGTCCATTCTGATTATATGTATTGTTAGTCCAATCTGATAGTGTGTATTATGTTAGTCCAGACATAATGTATCATATTAGTTTATTCTAATATTGTGTTCGATGTTTCGCCATTCTGATAGTGGTTATGATATTAGTCCATTCTGATAGTGTATATGATCTTAATCCTTTTTGATAGTGTGAATGATATTAGTTCATTCTGATAGAGCGCATGATATCATTCCATTCTGTTAGTGTGTATGACGCTAATCCATTCTGATAGTGTGTAAAATATTAGTCCTTTCTGATAGCGTGTATGACGTTAGTCCATTCTGATAGTGTGTATGATGTTAGTCCATTTTGACAGTGTGAATGATTTTAGTCCAATCTGATAGTGCGTATGATATTAGTTCAATCTTATAGTGCGTATGATGTAAGTTCATTTTTATATTGCGGATGATATTAGTCCATTCTGATAGTGTGTTTGTTGTTAATCCATTCTGATTGTGTGTATAATGTTAGTCTATTCTGATAGCGTGTATGACATTTGTCCATTCTGATAGTTTTTTTTTTTTTTTAATGTTGAGGGCTCCAGTCACGGACAAAAGTCCACATCAAGGCCGGGCCTTAATTGAAATATAGAGAGAGTTGAGAAATTGGGAAA
>JAYMFT010394517.1:0-19421 GCA_038088735.1 Panulirus argus
CCCCCCCCCCTCGAGGCCTGAGACACGGTTCTCCGCAACAACCTAGGCCTATGAGACTTGTGACGTCAGCGTCACCCTGCCACGCGCCATGTGTGACGTCAGCGTCACCCCATGCGCCGCACCCCCCCCCCCTCCCGTCCCTCCACCTGTCCTTCCCCGTCAAGGCTTCCGTGTCCAGGCAACGTGACGTGCCCCCCACCCACCCCCCCTCAAACAACCCTCCTCCCACGCATTTCGTCCCAATGTCTCTCTATCTGACTTCCGCGATGTCTCGCCGAAGTCTCCGTGTCTCGCTGAAGTCACCCAACCACCCACTCCCCCCTCCTCCTACTGTCTCTCCGACATCTCTCTCTCTCTCTCTCTTCTCCCCTACAATAATCACCCCCTACCTCCCTCCCCCCCTTCTCACATACATTCCCCCTCTCCCACACCAGCCACTTTCCCACTGCACGACTCTCCCAGCGTCTCCTGTTCCATCGGTAAGGTCGCCAACCCATTCCCCGACTTCCTGCAACAACATTTACATAGCATTCCAAAAAAAAAAAATGTTGCAAGCAATGCTGCAATCCCTCTGGCCCTGCCTGAGTTGCAAAAGCTTATTAGTAATACTGTAACGACCCCCCACCACCACATCTTTTCTTTAGGCAAATCTGGAAGTCTTAATGGCGGGATTACCGTGGTAAATGCTGGATATATCGACCGTCAGGTGTGGGTGGTGCTCGGAGCAAGAGGCGGTGGAGTCAGCCATCACTGGAAACATCTGAGGTATGGGGAAGAACGAGGCTCTGGGATGGGATAGGTTTCCGGGACGGGATAGTTGGGATAGTTATGTGGGATGGATTGACTGGGTGGGATGGGATAGACAGAGAGTGTGTGTGTGTGGGTGTGTGTACATACATAGTAGTAAAGACATGATACATATATACAAAGTTAAGAGAAGGGGCAACACGAGTGTAAAACTCTCTCAACGCAACACACAAATAGTAATAGCACCTTTACTGGCGCATATCTTACCTAGCGCACACGTTAAGCGGCGCACATCTTTACTGGAGCACATCTTTACTGGCGCGCATCTTAACTGGAGCATATCTTAACTGGCGCACATCTTAAGCGTTTCCACACACACACACACACACTGTGGCCTTCACTCACCAGCCGCGTGTGTTTAAGACACCCTGGGAGCAGCAAGTGCCATGAGTACGTGGTATCCGGTGGGCATAATGGCGTCCAACTCAAGAGCGCTGGCGCGGTGTGCCGACGATGCTAAATGACCGCGTGAGCGGAATTAGCCGAGTCACTGGTAAACAAAGGCAGCGGGGGTGATTATTGGTACGTGCCCGGCATGAGCAGTCTCCGCTTCGGGGACAGCGTATAGTAGCTACATTCAGGGGCCAGAGTAGCAGAGACGAGGTAGACCATGAAAAAAACATTCAGTCTTCAGTCCTGTGTTTATTCTGGTTTTGCCTTTCTCATAAGACCCAGAAAATTGCCAAGTCTTTAGCTCCACAGAGAGAATCATGTCGAGACTGCCTAGTTCACACAGTCGACTAACATCGGAGATAGAGAGAAAGAGACTCGCCAATCGGAGTCGTTTACCCTGTCGGCTGACTATAAACGACCATTAAACAGAGCCAACTATCATGGTGAGCTCTCGACCTCCAGGTAAACACGCCCGATTATACTGGTTCTGTAAAATTCGTATCTCGTCATCGGACGCGAGCGAAGAAGGAAGTCGTCGACTGAAACCAAAAAAACCCGAACATTCACTCCTCAAGGAGCCCGTGGGAGGCGAAAATAAACAAAGCCTTCGACACCAAGGCATCAGCCACCCTGTGGACAACGGGACGCACTCGACCGTACGAGGAATTAGGTGTTACACAAAACCATTCTCTCTTTTCCAGCGTAAAACCCAAAGGTTGTTTTTGGAGTTGGTCCCCCCCCCCTGTGGCAGCAAAGGCGTTCGCCTGCAAAGAGCAAGAGACGCTTCCCGCTCGAAGTACTGAGGCGTCCGCGAAGGAAGCCTTTCCATGAAGAATGAATCCCAGATGTATCGACCCACCAAACCCAGTTTTGGACGCAAGAGTTATCTATCTAACTCTCCTCTGAGATTCGCGCTGGGGATCATATTTTCCTTCAAGGCGACGGGAGGCGGATGCGTCTTACGCCCTTGGAGGCCAAATTAACCCCTATTAGGTTTTAAACGTAAGTCTTCCATATTGATATTCCCTGAAGGAGACGAGATAGCCACGCCAATCCCACTGTTCTGCATTCGAAGCAGACGAGCGAACCTTTCGAACAAGGGTAAACCGAGCCTAATCCGACTCAACCAAGCCACCTCGGAGAGGGAGGGAGTGGTGCGGCTCAAGGGTCGTACCGTCATATTCAAGAATCGTACCGTCACGCTCATGGGTCGTACCGTCGTGCTCAAGGGTAGTGCCGTACTCCTGCTCAAGGATCGTCCCGTCATACTCAAAGGGACTCCCGAAGCGTTGCCATGGCCGGTCCCGACCACCTCCCTCCCTCAGCACCCAGGCCAGGAGCTACCTCGGCTGATGCGCGGGGTACAAATGGATCCCTCTTGAGGAAGCACCCTGAGTCGCTACTGCCGCTGCTGCTGGTAGTGGCCAAGAGCTGCTACTACTACCTCAAGGCTGAGGCCGCCGCCGACGCGCTTCTCATTCTCGGCACGGGACCAACCAGCAGACACCACTCCCCGTCACCACCCTCTCGAAGAAAAGAAGTCACTCAGCGCATCACCCGACCTACGTACTACTTGGTCCGATGGCAGAGGAGAATGAGGGAAACGTTCTCACTCTCGTTCACGATAAGAACGTACGGAAGAGAGATCAAACGGCAAGAGAAAGCCAGAGGGATGAATGGGACTCTCTCAATATACAGCTGAAACTTAAGGACGTACTAAGGGACCTTATCTTCATCTGGAATGCGGTACATACAACGTCTGGAGACAAGCCCGGAATACCAGAAGACACGTGCTTTTTGTCGACCGTTTTCTCTGGTCCTGAGTACATCTGCACATTCACTCCTCGCGCCCCAGGCCGCCCCTAAAATGTGTAGAGGTCAAAGTCCATCATATTCTTCGGAATTCGGACCCATACGTAATGAACTCTGGGTATGGGTGCAATAAAATGAGATAACACACGCCGGTGGCTCGATTTCAGAGTAGGGATCACGAGAGCCGAGATGCGCATTGCGAATCAAAGGAATGTCCTCTGTAACAACAGCCAGTAGGGAAGGAAGCTTACGATATTCGCTAAACTTTACGTTCAGTGACGTAGGCGGCAGGTAACTGGAAGACATACACCGGTATTTCACTAACCTACACAAGACTGCTGGGTCAAGGGGTCACCGCGGGGGTCATTCTCTAGGTGACCCAGTAGGCGGGGAGCGTCTGGAACAAGGACACCGGCTCTGGGGCGTCTGACCTGCTCCGTATGAAGACTAAGGGTCGTGCGTGGCCGTACGTGTGTGATGGTCTACGGTATGCGCAGGGAGGCTTCGCCCTTCTTAAGCCACCCTGGATCACTCTGGATAAAAAACTGGAACGTCTATCACTGGGTCACTTCTTCGGGAGTACCTGCCGCTGGGGTATCCTCAAAGAGGCTTTTCGTTCCCCTCGAGCCATCCTGGATCCCTCTGGATGCAATGGCGCGAAACTGGAACGTTTGCTAACTGGGCCACCTCTTCTTCAGGAGTACCGCAAGCGTTCCTTCGGTGATGATTGCGACGATGATGCGAAATTCCACGACTCGTTCGTCCCTTAGGAAGCCCTGACGGACATCAAAGAAGGCGAGCCAGACGAGCGCAACGAATCCAGGACTCTCCCAACAGTGTTCCTGGATGACAAAATAAGACACATGAACTTACTGAGTCCAAAACTCTCCTAACATTGTCCATGGACGGCATAACAGACACACGAACACAATGAATCCGGAGCTCTCCCATCGTCATCCACTGAGGGGCAAAAGTAATTGCACATGGAGTTCCAGGGAGGACAATGAAGATGGCCTTCCAGTATCTATATATTCCAAGGCCTGGTATGGGTGGAGGGTTGCGAATAATAAACAGGAGATCCGCGGCATCGTCTGAATTCCAGACCCAGGACATAATGCCTGAGGGACCGGTGTCCACGCACGCAAACACACACACACACACACACACACACTTCCTGAGAAGCCTGCAGGCTGTCAGGACCGACAGAAATTCTCTTAATTAAACAAAAATACCAAGATGGGTATATAAATGCCCTGAGATAAGGCCAACACGTACTGAAACAATTAGGAACACCTGGGAAAGGTAAGGAATGCCTAAAGAGATGAAAGATAAATCCTATAGACATGTAAGAAACACCTAGAGATAGGTAGAAATACCCAGAGATAGCAAGGAATACCCAGAGATAGGAAGGAATACCTGGAGATTAGGTAAAATACCCAGAGTGAGGCAAAAACATACCCACCCGGATTAGGCAGAAAGACCCAGCTATTAAGAAGAAATACCCATGTACAGGTATCAGCATCAGACAGGCATATGATCACTTAATTATAGGCAGAAGGCATCATGAGAGAGAGAGAGAGAGAATCATACATGGCTTGCTAAGCCCAAAGCACCGTGCACTTCCCAAGAGGGGCAGTTGCAAGCAAAGACCACAGACGCGCTTGGAGGCAGACCCGACGCAGCAGACCCCGCCCCAGGTCCACAACAGGCAGCTATTAGCGCCTGCGTCGTTAGCGGGGTCTTCCACAGCACCTCACCATATCTGCCCTCCTGTATTACCGCGTCTACCCCAGTCCTCAACTCTCTCTCCCCCAGAGCTACTGTACGTTCCCGATCTCTTTCCACTCGCCACACACACACACAGCCTCGCGAGGACACCCGGCCCGGTCTCGTTGCTGTTTGCATTCCAGTGTACTCTTTTGCACAAACAGACGCGCACACACACGCGCTCACACGCACACACACACACACACACACACACACACATGCGCGCAACAACGCCCTAGCCCGCAGCAAAAACACGCACACACACACACACACACACACACACACAGAGCCGGACGGACGGGTGGGCGGGCGATCGCGCCCAAACGCAGGTGCGAACGCAAACAGGTAAAGTAAAAGAAGTCGTTCGCATAAAACGTCCACTGGTATGCAGAAGCTGTCTATGAGAGAGAGAGAGAGAGAGAGAGAGAGAGAGAGAGAGAGAGAGAGAGAGAGAGAGAGACAGACAGACAGACAGAGAGAATCTACAAATCTTACCCCAATGTAAAGTAAAGACATCTTTTTTTTTTCTCTCTCTCTCTCTTTCCCTTTTACATCTTCGTCTCAGGATGACCCTAGTCCGCCACCCAACGTCGTAGGAACACCTGGAGCTAGGAACTGCGTCACACAGGAGGACCCCCTGGGACACACACACGCACTTGACCCTGACGCAAATCTCACCCTGTGACGCATTGTACCAGCGTCACCGCCGACGGACGCGCAAGGCAAAATACTGAACGAACTGTCAGCGTCGCCAGTATTTCCAGTAGACCACTTAAAGTTGAGTTGGTTAAGCAGGGATCCAGATAATGTAGGTGGGTGGGTGCGTACGTGTGTGTGTGTGTGTGTGTGTGTGTGTAGGCTGGTCGCTGTACGTGGGCATGTATGGGGGTTGGAGAGTGGGTGGGTTACATACGTGGGCAAGCACAGGGCCGAATGCATGGAGCTAAATTTGGACGAATGCTTCATTGTTTAAAGTGATTAGCATTTGTGTTCGACGGGGAACGAGTTTTACACAAGTGATGTCCCGTCTCTTAACCTTGTATGTATGTATACACCATATCTTTACTCCTGTGCATGTATGCACACACACACACACACACACACACACACACACACACACTGTAGATTATGCCTGGTACACATTTTATCGAGCAGCCCCTAAGGAAGGATGAACAGCTGGGTGGACTGTGGGTCGGCTGCCGCGACCAGGATTCGAGTCAATGGGAGTTTGACCCCAGGCGGCCCTTGCATGCGTAATGGTCAGCAACGCTGGTCGCTACACCACGTAGGTCCGTGTGTGTGTGTGTGTATGTGTGTGTGTGTGTTCGAAGAAATCTAAGAAACACACGATGGCTAGACAAACCAGGCCAACCATACAAACACACAAACACACACACACAAACAAACAAACAAACAACCCCCCCCATCCTACCCCAACCCACCCGCTGCAGGGATGGATGGGAGGGTCATTGCATAAGGGCCAGGCGGCCACAGTCCAGATACCGCCCCTCAGCCCTTATGAAACACACGGAGACACAACCCACAAATGCAGGACCCGGATGCAGCCAGCGAACACAAGTGGCGGTCGGTGGTACCCGGGCGATGGTACCACTACTGTACCGTCCTCCAGGGTAGGGTGCTGAACGGTACAGAGGTAACTCGTGCGTCCATCAAGCACCGGTGCTCATGACGATCTACCATTCACCGTACTGGTTGATAAGGTGACGTCCAAACATCCTATCCCTGCTACTGAGTGCAGCGCAGCCTTTGAAGCCGAAGGAGCGCCTGGATGGGGAAGGGGGGGGGTCTCTAGGACCCCCCAATACACAGCCACTGTTACCTTAGACTATGTCAAGCATAACCAAAAACTACGTACAATATGTCTAAGAAAATCTAAACGAAAAACAAGGTAGCCTTCACAGACATGCCAGACAAACAGGCTGTTTTCTGGACAAACACTGTCAAACTAGAGAAACAAAAAATGCCGACAGGCACTGGAGATATAAATGCAAGCAAGCAAGAGACATACAAGCAAGCAGAATAAAATACGGTAAGGGATAAAAAAGACTGTGAAACAGGCAAAAAGGCAAAAAAAAAAAAAAGCCAAGAGAAACGCGAGCTTATGCATGTATACACACACACATACACACGCGCGCGCGCGCAACGACGTAGATGACGACGTAGGGAACACGGGTGACCGAAAACGTTGTTCCGAACGACAGAAGCTGTCGTGTTGGGGGCTCTGGCATCCGGCACGACCAGAGGCAAGGCAAAAAAAAATAATAATGATATAAATACACAGGGCAAACAAGGACCAGGGAAAAAAAAGAGACATCAATTGCACGATAACCAAGCACGGAAAATGGGGAGAAACAACAGAAAACGACACATGTCAATGATAAAGAAAGAGAACAAAAAAGAAAACGAGCTGAGGCGGAGGGGAAATAAACAGCCGTAATGCAATAAGCACAATAACTTTAGTAAGATTAGAACACGATAAGATACCCCGGTGGGGGAGGGGGCGGATGATGAGTGTTGAGATAGAGAGATAAGGTGATTGACTAAAGGTCCGTGTTCTTTATCGCAGGTATACATATGCGGTATGTATGTATGAGAGAGAGAGAGAGAGAGAGAGAGAGAGAGGTGTCCGCCGAAGATGTTGCGTGCCTGGACCTGGTTCCCGACCCCCAGGAGCAACGCGCTGGGTCGTTCACCCGCCTACGACTCGGTTCCCCCTTCCTTCCCACCCCCCTCCCCCCTCCCAGCTAACACACACACACACACACACCCCTCCCTCCCTCCCCCACCACTACCACCCTTCAGGGTCACGACCAACAGTGCCAGGGTCACCGGGTCAACGCTTCCAATGCTTTGACGGGGGTCGTCCGGGTTGTCGTCCACCGCACGAAAGTCACGACCTGAACTTCTAGGGCCACGACCTACGGTGGCCGGGAATCGTGACCGACAACAGTGCCAGGGGGGTCACGATTTACAGGGCCAGGATCACGACCTACAGTGGCATCAAGAACTGCAGTGCCAGGAGCACAACCTACAGTGTCAGGGACACGACTACAGTGCCAGGATCACGACATTCAGTGCTTAAAATCACAACTTACAGTGCCAAGATCACGACCAACAGTACCAGGATCACGACTGGTGCCAAGATCACGACCTACAGTGCTAAAATCACGACCTACAGTGCCAAGATCATGACCTACACTGCCAGGGTCATGATTTAACTGACTAGGTCACCTTATCGACCAGCTGACTTCCTGGATCGGCACACACACACACACACACACACGTCCTATAAAATCATAAGAACAGAGACAATAACGCAGCAACATAACACCTGAACTGAATTAGAAAGTCGAACTTGTTCCGTTCGCTGGTTAAGTTCCTGGCCTTTACATCATTGTGTGTGTGAGTGTGTGTGTGTGTGTGTGTGTGTGTGTGCTATTCGCCAGAAGAAATGTTCGTCAGATTCCTTTTGTTACCTAACATACTGTTCTGCCATGTTGGTAACAGGCATTTCTTTTTGTCCTTGCGTTACCCCTTGTTTAACACGACGGTACGATCCTTAGACACGACGGTACGATCCTTGAGCAAGACGGTACGATTCTAGGCAGGCCAGACCGTCATACCCATAGAGCCGTGTTATTGTGCTTAGGGGTCGTGAGACGTACCGTCGTGCTCCAGGATCGTACCGTCGTGCCCGAAGAACGTACCGTCGTGCTCCAGGATCGTACCGTCGTGCTCATGAATTGGCACTACGGGAATTTGCCCGACTGTCATATAAACAGTCCTGGTAGTAAACAAACACATTTCTCAGCATCCTGTGAATAAAAAAAAAAACATACGGTGTTGCTCCGACACACGTGAAACAAGTGTGACGTAGAGGAGGAACGGTGACGTGGCGAGTCCGGAAGCCAATGGCGAGGCGGCGACGTCATTATGTCCCGTGACGTCATCGCCCGTTTGTTTTGGGTACATCATGTGCCTTCGCCTCAGCTGCCGTACAGAATGGCACCCTTAAGGTCTATCTCGTAACCATATCTTTAATGGGATTACCAGACATCTCGATCCTGACACTTTACACACACCCCCCTGTGCGTGACAGCTGGCACCTTGTAAACAGTGCTTTACGAGTAAGACTGTATGCCCCCTTGTGTTCCTTAGAGAGTTCCAACCAGGTCAGAGCGAGATGAGGGTACCGGGAAGTCATGATCGAATTCATGTCACTCAATTCGCATGACGGAGTACATGTTAGTGTGGGGCCGGAGGACGAGGGAGCTGAGGGGAGAAGAGGGGGTGTGGGTGGACTGCTGTAAACTCTTTCTACCATAACGTCTGTCGAACCCAGACCCCATCTCCTCTCCTCCTGTAGTAAAAGGTACAGGGAGGGGGAGGGGGGGACTGCACTCTGTAAAAAGCAGAGTTACAGGACTGTTTACAGAGCTCAGGTGTTTGTAAATGATTGCACAGACGTCCCGTACTGTGCGGGGGTGTAAAAATTGGGAGTATTGTTGCAAATGACTTCCCCCCCCTTCGGGGTCGGTGAACCCAGCCTCACACCAGATGATGTTAACCACTCACTCACTCAGCCGTCCACTCCCTCCCCCTCACCTCCCTGACATGGTCCTTGCACGTCCATCCTTTCTCCCGACGACAGAAATTCGACATCCACTGACCTCTCCTCCACAACACAAGTACAATCACAGGAAAAGCCCAGAAGTCACAGGTGATGTCCACTGTTATAGGGACATTGCCACCGAAGTGCTGACGTCCCCCCCATAAGTATAATGACCCAAAAGTGAGTTACACTATGACCTGATGTCCCCTCTAAAAGGTCAAGCCTGCACCTGGCAACTCCAGCCCTCCACTCCCTCTTAAAACAATGAATTCTAATGAATGACACGATGGCCTGGGTGGGAATCCTAAGCGTTCTTCGCCAGGGTATCGAGGGCCACCGAGACCTAAGGCATGAATCGTTATGACCTGACTCCTTCATAGGGTTATCCTCCAGGTGTTAGCGCCCCTCCAGCGCGCCCCCCACTAGTAAGACCTGGCGTCCACCCGCCGAAGGATCATTACCTAAGGTGTGACCCAATGACCCTGAGGTGTTATAGCACAGGGTGAAGGCCCTCACGACCCCTGAGGGTAGTGGTGGCAGCAGCAGCAGAAGGCGAGGTACCCGAGGCACGCGGCTCATAACACGGGGGCGGTGGTGTGGAGGACGCGACGCGGCCACTGCGGGTCGTTGACCCCACCAGCCACGCCGACGTCTCCGGCGGCGCCTAAACTCCGAATTTCATGGCTTCCCGCACTTGCCGGACCAAACCATGAAGTCACTCCCGTCATTCCATGACTCCGGGGAGCAGAAGAACCCCCCGGGTGCGTGACACAAGGCCGCCAAACATAACGGGCAAGCCAGAGCAGCCGCCTTGCGGGGGTCAACGACCTCCACTTCCCCCAAGTGTTGGTGACCAGGGAAGCGGGCTCTCTCTCCTCCCCTACCGCAGACCCAGTCACTTCCAGACTTCCAGGCGATTTTCGAGATATTTCTCATTGATCAACAACGGCGGTAATGAGGAGAAGGCGTCGTTCTGAGGCAGAGGTGAAGCCTCACGGACGGGGTGAATGACCTGCGCGTGGGGATCCCCACCCTCGGGTACACCACGACGGGTTGGTCGGTCGGTCGGCTGGCTAGCTGGCCTGGCTGACTGGCCTGGCCTGCCTGGCTGCTCCCAGTGATTGGGGGAGACTGGGGGGAGGGGGCTGCAGCCCTGGCTCTGCCTTCCACCCCGTTATTACCTCCCTCCACCTCAAACACCTCCCTCGCACTGTCTAATTACGCCTGAGGGTCCTGGGGAAGGGAAACGCCCCTCCTATATATCATCCCTGGTAAGCTCATCTGTCGCAGCCCGAGTGCACACGTCGTCATCACCACCTGGAGGCTGATCGTGTCAACTGCCTTCCACGTGATAACGCCCGCCGTCTGCAGGGTAATGCACCCACCCACACCCACCCACCTACTCATTACCAACATTACTCGTTGGCTCAAAGACTCACCCTCAAATCAGCTCCTTAGCCAAAAGACTCATTCGAGTAATCGATCCCGATCACCATATCTAATCACTTCCTTAACCCAATGATCGCCTATCGTTCACACGAGACGATCAACGTCAATTTGCCAGAGTGGTAACTTGCTGGCTGACGAAAGACCCGACCACTCTGTCCCGATCCGATTCCGTATTACGCTCACACTTTGTAAACAAAGTATTTGACGTCCGTTGCACGTACGGGGGGTTGTTCGTGCCCACGACCACGTAGTAACACACACACGAACACCCCACGTAGCAACACACACACACACACACGAACACCACCCCCTCCCCCAGCTTCCGTCCAGCACAGTAGAGGGACGAACACATACAAATGACTGTATGAGCGCCGTTGATGTACACCTTCGTCTGGACGCTGATTCGAACGGGAAGCACATCAGCGGGCGGGAAAACTGTAAAAGCCAATTGAGGTTGTGCCCCCCCCCCCCCTCTCTCTCTCTCTGTAAAGGAGACGGGCGCCCAGGGGCGACCTCTGCGACCCTAGCTGGCCCACTGTTGAACCTCATGTCCTCCTCCCCTCCCCCTTGAAGGAACGGCTAAGTTGAGGAACAATCTGTGAATGTTGAGGGCAGGAGTTGGCTGAAGCGGCTTATCTTGACTGTGAAGTGTTTGACTCCAGGAGAACCCGGTGATCTGACCACCTCTCTCGGTTGAACCCTCCCGTTCACTGGTAGACCTGGCAAACCCTGCCAGTTCAAAACCCTTGTTCCCTGGTAGACCTAGCAAACCCTGCCAGTTGAGCCTCTAACTCCTGATAGACCTGTCAAACCCTGCCAGTTGAAAATCCGTTCCCCGGTAGACATGGTAAACCCTGCCAGTTGAGCCTCTAACCCCTGGTAGACCTGGCAAACTCTGCCAGTTGAAGTCCTGTTAGATCCGACAATCCTACCAGTTGAACCCCCGTCCCCTAACAGATCTGTTGAACTCAACTGGTTCTGCAAGAGAATCTGATGACCCCTGCTGAAGCCCAGTGACTCTGCTAGAGAACTTTGTGACTCCAGTTGAATCCGTGATTCTACTACAGAACCTGGTGAACCCAGTTGAACCCAAATGACTCGGCTAGGAAACCTGGTGACCCCAGATGAACCTGCGGGGAGGTTCAAGGCTGGCCACCCTCCCTCCGACGGTGACTAAGACACAGTTCACATCGAGTGTGCGAGTCGCCGACTTGCGGAGGAGACAAAGAGGCCCACGTACAGACACCCACACAGACAATTGGACGGAGGGGCTGTTTAGCAGACGCAGTCGGACACGACAAGAAAGCAGGAAGGCGCGCTGGAAAATAGGCAAGCAGGTAGCAAGCAGGTTGGCAAATGGAAACACCTAAGATTAGGATTCAACCAAGCAGAGAGAGAGAGAGGTGGGCATCTACCAAAACATGGCATCTTTGCAGGCTGGGCAAAGGCACAGCCACAGACGTACAAACAGACACACATACACACACACACACACACACATAGAGGGTGTGTGTGTGTGTGTGTGTGGTGGAGGCGGTGCGTGCGGCGCGACAAGCGAGGTTGTTGACCTCTCCACCACCCGCAGTAGACAACCACACCAACTATATATATATATATATATATATATATATATATATATATATGTGTGTGTGTGTGTGTGTAACTGTGTTTGTAATTACATGTTTGAACTCTACGGTGAGAGTGTTTTCCACTCGTGTGACCCCTCCATCTCTTGAACATTCTCCATCATACAAATTAAACTTATGTATGCTGTCCGCATTAGCCATGCCTCCGTTCATTTTACTCCATTCATCCACCACTCTTATACTAGGAAGGTACTTCCTCACACCCTTTTTATTTAACAAGCTCCTTGCTTAATATCGTTTTACGTCCACAGGTTGACTATCCCTTCATCTCTTAATGAACTGTTCATTGTCTACGCCATCAGTCTGTTAAAAGACTTACTGTGTTCAAGTCACCCTTCAGTCTTCTCTAAGGTGGCTAAACTTAAAAAGCTCCGGCCCGTCCGTATAACTCGGCCCTCATTATCCAGGTACCATCTTCGTTGTCCTCCTCTGGACCTTCTCTATTACCTCTTTGAGCTTCTTTAGCTGTGGCGACTAAAACTTCAGGAATATATTCTTGTCCTGGCCTTATACACGTGAACAGCTTGTTGGTTATTTTTCCTGATCTATGAACTTTGATGCAGTTCTGATATTTGCCAGGAGACAGTTGGTCTCCCAAACTAATCTCCTAAGGTGGGGACGCTGGTGAAAGCTTAGGGACGATGCCGATTCCCGTGTCTTTCTTCACACACAGATTCTTACAGTTAGTTTCCTGATACATGATGTTCATGTCGAAACCTTCTCTCGCTGTGACCCGTCCTCATTTCTTGACATTCACTCAGGATAAACTTTGTCAACTATACATCACACCAACAGCAGAAAGCGTCTAAGTCCGCACTTTCTAACAAGTCATTCACAAATATCAAGAAGAGTAGCGGTCCCATAACAGAGCCCTGAGGCACTCCGCTGATGACCTCAAAGCAGAGCTCACTCTCTCGTAGAAATCCAAGAAGTTCATTACACATGTGAGTGTAGTTGTGTGTGTGTGTGTGTGTGTGTGTGTGTGTGTGTGTGTGTGGACGATATACTTTCTTTCAAACGTCTTGTTAAAGACCAGGTTACAGTTAGCATTTCTCGTTTCTGAGTTTCTTAGTTGCTTGCTCATTATGTATTTTGATTGTCTTAATCTCTTGTGGGGGACTGAATGTCAACTCTCCTAACTTAAATCGTTTTTCTTCAAAAGATCACAACAATAAAGATAAAAATTTTCTTGCTATATTTTGGGAACTTATCCCGTCTTCAGGCGAAAAGATGTGTTTCTGATCCACTATTCTGAGTTTTGTTAATGTTGTATGGACTGTTCTTATTTGGGGGGATCTTAGATGGCTAGTTTTTTTTTTTTTTTTCGTTCCTTTAGGGTTTAAGGTTCACAGCACTGGAAATCATTTCTTTTAAGGCACTTGGCCATTTTGTCAGTCACTTCTATAATTGTCACGTACTAACTTCATATCTTGAAAACTTCTAAATCAAGCAAATTAAAAGTCGTAGTGAAACAGTTTACTCATGAAGTACATATCGAATACTATTTCCTCTCAGGGAGAGCATCAATATAATATCTATGCTTTGCCTATGCCATATCGGTCAACATGGAAAAAATATTATCGTAGTGTGCCCAGTACATCATGAGAATGCCTCATTTTCTCTGATTGGGGAATTCACCGTTTTCCTTTTAACATAAAGCGAATAATTGTTACAAATTCAATGCTTATTCCAAGTGCAGTGAAAGCACTGCCTGAGCAGAGAACGAGTGTTTTGCTTGCACGGTGCTGTGCTGTTGCTGGCTCGGATAGTGTGAATTGTGTTGAGAATGTGATCCTGGGGAGTTCTCTAAGAACATTGCCTTGCACAAGATTGTAACGTTCTGAATGCACTGCTTGGGGTTTTTGTGAATGCTTTCTTGGGAAGGATGTGCTGTGAGTGCAATGCCTGGACAGGAATAATAGTGAAAGTAATGCTTTAATGGTGTGTCTTGTGAATAAATTGCTTGTACAGTGTTGCGAAAGCAGCGTACAGTGTTGCCAGGCAATTATTCAATATGTCGAGAATCCAGTGTTACAGACCGTGTAATATTCTAACTGCTCCGTATGATGGTGTATCTATGTTGTTGTGCAAGACATGCAATGGATGAAGTCCGTCTAGAGCGCATTAAGCAGATAGCTGTAGAGTGTTTTATAAGTTCACTGCTTAGACACTTGAGTGCTCGGTAAATGTAATGTTTGGCCTAATTGCGTTATCATCATTGGTGCCTAAATGGTGACCTTTCGTTATCTATGTGTTACTTGCACCATGTGAGCTGTGTGGTGAGTGTATAGCTAGGATAGCGATCTGTGATTGCACATGAATGCTCTGCTGCGTGTACAGCTAGAAGAGTGCTGATGATTGCACTCCGTGAATGCTATACTGAGAGTATAGCTAGGATTCAGATCCGTGATTGCACTACACGGATGCTACAGTGAGTGCATTGCTAGGATACGGATCTGTGATTTCACTGCATATGCTATAACGAGTGTATGGGCAGTGGGAGAAGAGTTTCTGAGCTTATCCCCAGAAAGAGACACCTAAGCATGTTCCTTACATGTATTACAGCAACTTCTATCTACAGTATGTTTAGACAATAGCACCTTGTAAAATGAGCCTCTTATAACAGCACCTCAAACCACCGGGAATAAAACAAAAGGGGGAGGATTCCCAAAGGTAAACTACTCAATTAGTGACTAGCCAAGACTTCAATGCTCTCATACACAGAGCTCTACTTCCGTATAATTTTTATGTACTATATATGTATGATTTCACTTAATGTGTAATATTTACAGGCAACTTCACAGATACAGTTATCTTAATTACCTCATAATATGATACCACTTGATGCATTCCCCTCTGTATCTTTCCTAGCTCTGGCTTTCAAAAGGCTGAATGCTGTCTCTCCTCTTCGTCGACCGTCCTGATTGTTTCCAAAACCTTCCTGGGCAACGCCAAACACCCCTAAAATAAACAAAGGTCAGGTTATTGATCTATGACTGCACTGAAGGCAGACTTCAACTGAAGAATAACACTTCACAGACTTGATGCAGTGTTCTTGGAATGTACTGCGTCGATACGTATGTTCTGAGTGCACTGGTTACGAGACAGTATGAGCAAATAAATGTACTTTAGGTCAGGCTAAAACTTGCCATACCGTGTTCTTGCCAACCACTTGGAATGATTTGCCCTAGCGTGGTATCTAAAATTTGAAAAAGCATTTTCAGTTCAACATAATTAAATATTACACTTTAATGTGAAAGATCCCTCTACCAGCAAATCATTAACATTTCTTTCGTACGAAATACTGCCACTGATTTCCTTAAAAACTGTGCAAGACGAGATCACATAATGTAATTCTTTTGCATCAGCGTCGAAAATGGCTTTTTCGTCCTCTTCATTTTACAAGGATACTCATATATGGAAAGATGTGCGAGCAAGCACAGTCCAATTAATCTCTTAAGTTTAACGCCCTAGTTTTGTGGCTTCAAATTATGCAAGTCATACTACTACCCCTCAAACTCACGTGCTCTGTAACACCCGTTAGAATACGTTTTCTTTAACATTCAGCGGTAACCCTAATACATTACACAGACTCTAGGTGAAAAAGGAAACTACATCATACTCGGATAAACTACTTCACATGTGTCTGAGTTCCTGTAATGAAAGAGTATAGCAAAAAGAAAATAATCATCTTTTTCTCTGTAAACAATACGTTAGACATCTTAAGCCTCACCTTTTTTCTTACCTATGTAGTTTCTCTGCTTCAACTCACGTCTCTCCATCGTAATTTACCCAAAGTAATTAGGAATAAGACAAGAGCACATTCTTTTTTTTAAATATAACAGTCAACTGTGCAGAAGTAAACAGCTATTCACAAACCTGTATTCCCCATCAGGTAAATAAATTTAATATACACTGTACGCAGACACAAAAAAACATACATACACATATCAGAGTTTCCTAATTGTGGTGGTTATCGTCGTGAGCCACCAACTTACTGGGCCCCGGTTCGAATCCGGATACGGCATCCTGCAAAAGAACAATATAAAATTGTGATTATGAAAAGAAATATATATTTGTTTATAAATCTATTTCGCCCATGGCCCTCATCCAACTAAAATGTTCACCTTCACCTATGACGATGGTCGTTTGCATGTGTACTGTGTGTAAACTGGAGTAAATGTGTGTGTGTGTGTGTGTGTGTGTAAGCCATACATGGTTGAGAAGGGCACCGCGAATGCAATACTCACCTTTCCTCGTAGTGCGTAATTGGTAATCACTGCGCAACATCTTAGGGGAAAGTGATGGGCGAGTGAGTGCGCTGTGTTCCTCTAGACTACGAGAAGACCTTTAATTCATACTTACAATGCCCTTCCCTCACTACAACAGACATGACCTTTGAATCCGGACAGCCAAGCTGGTGTCTGAAGGGGAGTTACAAAAAAGGACTGATTGCTATCTGTTACGACACACTCCAGCTTGGTTTGAGCTGGAATATGCCGTTAACAGTCTGGTCTCTTCACCTGCAGAGCCATAAAGAACTGTTTGATAAGATGCACAAGAATGAAATAAATTATATTAAGCGTGAGTGAAATGAGTTATGAGGTTCTCAAACAGACCACTTAGGAACAAAGAAGGCAAGATAAGAGGAGACTAGACAATCATACATAAATATCCAAAAAAAAAGCCAACAAATAATAGTCCTCTGTGGTAAAAGGAAAATCCAGAACAAGAACGAGTAAGTGGATGTCGGGGTAAGAAAACAGTACGGATGGATGTGAAGGAGCGTTTTCTCGACAAAGTTGTGAACTTGTGCAACAGGCGAATGTGAGCAACATTCAATGAGGGAAAAAATTAAAAGGTTCGAATCCAGATATTTTGGAACACTTGTTCACAGTTTCAACATAAAAGATTGTAAATCATCCATTTCTGACAGGAGCCAAATGTAAATAAAAAAAAATATGTGTGTATGTCAAGCACAGCCTAGCTTGGACCTCTACTGTGAATCGTTATGGAAAAAGAAACATGAAAAAGCCTGAGCTCAACGGAGGACCTTTTGATCACAAACCACACATGAATAATACAAGATGACTGGTCCAGCCAGGTGACGTTAGGTAAGGTTTTATTCAACAAACTGATCACGCTTAACCTTGTGCTCGAAACATACAATATTTGTGTAGCTGTAACTAACTTCGGGTCATCGTTGACTTCTTACAAATATGTCTAACTGTATTCTTCTTTAATGTATCAAAGATTAACACCACTGAAATTCAAGACCATTTCTATCAAACACGAGACGCTAGTCCACTAAAATCCTCAACTCCACAACCCCTGAAACTGGGCTGCGTCAATCATCCGAAAATCCGTGATTTTAGAGAGGGCCGAACCATATTCCCGTAAAGTAATCAGAAATTAGGTCGTTTCTACTATTACCGACACGAGTACAGAAGATTTTTCATTACTGTATAACTAGAATGCTTAATATTATATTTACCGATCTTGTGTACTTACCGACGAAACATTGCTTTTGTTTCCTTGCGTTATGCAAGTTTTCCGCCATGAGATTAGTCGTATTTACAACTGATCACTTTATGGGTGTTTATTCGTATAACATCCTCGAGTAATAATTCAATGTATTAACAGAATGAGTTTTAATTTCCCAAGAAGCACGATTGAAGCCCATTGAGGCTTTAAGCGTAGCAGAATCCTTAAAATTACATGGAAAAGGTACACACTTTCGAGGCACAATTCCATAATTTTTTTGCTGTTTTATTACCTTAGTTACGTTACGTAACGCAGCATAGAAGTGAAAAAGAGTACGTTTTCTTGAATTCTTAATTAGTTTTTCTATCATTTCCTCTGTTACCCAATATCAAACACCAATAATAAATGTTCTTTCGCACACTTTCCTCGAAAAACATGAGAGATAAACAAAACCTACACACAACAATTCAAGCGGCTTAAAGTTCGAAGCTTCGATATATTTTTCGAATCTGGTTCTTTTAGTCCTTGAGGCGTAAATGAGCTCTACAAATCTTTCGAGGCGGCGAATGAGTCGTCTAATGTTGCCTGCAAGGAATGTCATTGCTCGGTTGACTGTGCCGTAAACCAGAATTGGTTGACCAAATTTTACGTTGCTGTTTACCTTGTTCGTCGACATACGCCAGGTAAGATGTTTAGATAAAACACCTCTACAGTGAATACTTGTTTTATAATGGTGATGAAAAAATTATAGGCATCTTAATTCTTTATAAAAGACAATTTAATACTGTCGAATAGAGGCTTCTGTCAAACATTGTCGGACAGATAAACAAAAACAGAGGCATAACTTTTTACCTCGAGGAAGGACAAATTTTGATAAACAAGCAAATAATCAGGTTCACTTAGTCTTTCCCTTTTACCGTCCAATGGTGGTTACCATGCATTAAATAATTCTTGATGTAACGAATAATTTGCACCCACAAAGCAGGTAGAACGAGGTTCTATACTTATAGAAAAAGCCATCGATTATATGGATGTAATGTTTCAAACAATGATATTGGGCAAGAATTCTGATGGTAACTTTTCATATCATGGATATATATATATATATATATATATATATATATATATATATATATATATATATATATATATATATATATTACCAGTATATGGAGGTAAACGCCGAATGTATCGTACAAATTGATGCCCTCGGGCCTAATCGGACTTGAGTTATGTACTGCCCTTGGCTAGACTTAGCAAGCCTATCTATTTTTGTGGTTACTTATCATGGCCTCCTTTCTTGTGTTGATGTTTCACTTTCCTCAGCCACACCCACACTGCAGCACTACTGACCGATCTCCCACGCGATTCCTTACTCAACACAATACTACGAACGTTATGTCCCATTTCTCATGAGTCCTTGTTCACTA